>JARFOD010047217.1:0-10065 GCA_031763545.1 Mopalia muscosa
TGAACAGATCGACTTCCTGTTTCCCTTTAGCCCCTTCAATATGGAGAAGAGACTGTACACCTCAAGAACATTGGATGATAAAGGCATATGTATGGAGGCGTGTTATACCACAAAATAAGTGCTTATCCAAAAATAAACAGTTATGTTACATCGCTTCTAAATATCATAATCCTTCAAAATTTTGATTAGACAAAGTAAAGATTTTAAATGCAAGACGCAACATGCAAGCTAATTGTATCAACTCTTACGTATGGGACAGATTGAAAAAATGAGAAAGAGAAACGACCATAAAATGCGAAGTGAATGTCAGAGGGCCAATGAAAAGCTTTAAAAATTATAAATCCATGTGCTGTCAATTTGTCATTGAGTCAACAACTGTACGTTTTTACATCAACAAAAGTTACTGTTAAGAACAAAGTTTAATTGTAAATACCAAACAAAACCCATAACAATAAACAAATATAACAATATTTAGATCCAATGTGTGTTCAACAAACAAGCTCTAGAGACAGGACTACAGTATGACTAACTGGCTTTCATACCTGATGGTTTTTGACTAATTTCTTCCTCCTCAACTTTTCCCTCACTTTCTAAAACATTAAGTGTTGATTGTTAAAAAACAATACAAAATGTATATTATCTTCTGGACTTAAGGTTTTGCAAGCCTAAACATTCTATAGATATTAATGTCAAATTAAAACTGATTGGTTGGTTTGTTCAGTTTATTGATTATTCTGTGAAATTAAGTCATTAGAGAATTCCAATAAATATAGTTTTAATGCCTCCACTAATTTTTAAACTTGAGTCTCTGGTTAGCAGGGATGTACTACACAATTATGTGGTATTACATTACAGGGCCATATAATTTTGTATCGTATCATCCCCAAAGATATTGCGATGCACTAATGCATTGCTACATCCTACCATATAATGATTTGTTTGTTTGTTTATTTGTAAGATTGATTTATTTGTGTTAAACACCATGCTCAACAGCATCCCGCTCGTATTACAGATGGTATGATACATGCCAATAATCTAATTTATGCACCAGTTAAACCAGATTTCTTGGAGCATCAGAGTTTAATATTGACATTAATTAGTGAGTGGTTTGACTGTTAAAAGACAAACCTAGTAACTGGAGCTCTGTGCTTACATTTAAATTAAAACAGTTGATAGTTTGTTGTTTTGCCTGTTGAAACTTCAGATCAGGGGATTTAATACAGGTTTTTGATTAACCATTATATTTTTGATTAGCCAATCCTTCAATAAAACAGTTTCTATAGAATATGGTAGCTTGCTGTCCTATATCTTCCTTATTAAATTTACTCCACATAGGGCAGTGCACTCTATTTAAGTTACCTTCGATTTCTTCTTGACTAGATTCTTCACGGTTATCGTTTTCTTCTTCCAAGTCTAAAATGTAGGCATTCATGTGGTGTGTTATGTAATAATTGTTTGAATGGCGTTTCGAGCTGTACTTAAGGTTATTTCACTAATATTGCCGTGTGTCAGCCCAATGGATGAAGGAAACCATCATCAGCACCACCAGGAATATACAAAGAGAGAGCCAGCAAGGACAAAACAAGATGTTATACAGACATGATAAACAGATCGGCTTCTTGTTGGCCCTTATCTTAGAGGAAGACCAGGGCAACAGGAAGTGCCTTTTAGCCACCACTGTGTTATTTAACTTGACTGTTATTCTTTGACACATGATTGATTGATGTTTAATGCTGTGCTAAGGGGTATTTCACCTATATGATGACAATGTTTGTTTGTTTGATTGGGGTTTGACATCATACTCAAGGGTATTTCACTTATATCACAACGTGCCAGCCCATTGGGTGAAGAAAACCACCCTCAACACCACTGGCAACAAACAAAGACAGGAAGGGACAAATACAGGATGACAACAACAAGACGCAACACAGACACCACGAACAGATGGGCTTCCTGTTCCCCTTTAGCTCTGAGTGCACCAGGGCAACTTGAAGCTCCCTCCAACCACCCGCATGATGACAATGTACTTCTAAAGTGTGAACAGCAATACAACCATCATATGGCGGTTTATATACAATGTCTGTTGGAAAATTAATGTTCCTCCATAGCTTACCGCATAAAAATATACTTGACTTATACTGCCCTTACCCAGAGAGCAGTTGGCAATGGGATTTTAACAATTGTGATTTAGAGCATGTATGTTTAATATTGAAAAAACTTGAAAAGGAATTGGAGATAAAAGGGACAGACATTTAGTGTGTGGATCTCTTTTTCCCTTATGTATTTGTTCTTATTAGAGTGTGAGTAGATTTAGTAGTTAAACAAATATTGTTAGATTAACACCAACTGATGTGCAGTAAAAAAAATTGAGACAGATATATTTACCATTCTGTTCATCTTCATCAATTGTGTTGTCCATGGTTACTGAAAGGTCATGGAAAGAGGATTCTAAAAAACCACAAAACATTCCTAATAGAACTTATTCAATTTAACAATAAGCTCAGTAATTAGCAGGCCACCCTGCTAAAGTCAAATTACCCTTTCCCACTTGTTTATTTACAGTTTTTGCCTTCAAAGAGTAAAAGTCTGGGTGCTTATCAGCATATTTGAGATAATTTAGTTGAAAACAAAGTTGCATGTGGTAGGAGTTTTATGAAGCTAACTGTTTACTTTGGAGAGAATCGTTCAACTTATTTTCAAGCTATATTTGGGTGTGATTGATTAAGGATTAATGTTTGATTAATAATTGACACTACCACAAACAAGATGTGAAGCGCTTCCAAAATGTTGGAATGTTAATATTTCTCCAGTGCTAAGTAAAGACAGCATTGTTACCCTTCAAACAAACTACCTTAGCCAGAGGTCAGCTCTATTTGGGTACACAATACATTTTCAAGTTTGGGGTGAATGAGTGTTCTAAATGTTTGGTGAATTCGCACAACACATAGTACATAATCCAATGGCACAAATTTTGTTTCATGGAATTTGGTGAAACTCAATCCTATCTGTGGGGGAAATGGTAGTCACTCAAACAAAGGGCAATAACTCTTTTTATTAGAGTGAAAATCTGCTGAATGTCAATAGACTTCACAATCTGACAACATATAACAGATTTGTTTGATTGGGGGTTAACATCGTACTCAAGAGTATTTCACTTACATGACAACGTGCCAGCCAAAAGGGTGAAGGAAACCACCCTCAACACCACTGGCAACAACAAAGACAAGACAGGACAAATACAGGACCCAATACATCTGAGTTTACATCTGAGGCTAATAACGATAAACGTCGTACCTAAATCTGGTTGCACCGTATCCTCGGTCTGTAGCTCGAGATCTAGCTCTGAGCCTGGTATAAGCTCCACACCTTTGGACAGCAGGTATCTGTTTAAAGACCAGCCTGTGTGATCATCACGGTCGTATAGGTAAACATGGTAAAAACCTTCCTCTTTCTTCAGCACTTTGGCATCCAATGGCTTGTCATCACACATGTCTACAGTAAATCAAAATTTTGTAAAATGATCATTATCATGGACTAGTTGGATTGGGTTAATATTGTACTTTAGACTATCTCACTCATATGCATGATGTAAGCACAATGGGTGATTGATTGGTGGGTTTGATAGTGTTTTACCCAGTGCTTTAGGGAATTTCACTTATATGACACTGGTGTATTCCAACCGTTATCGACACTAGCACAACCAAGATTTGTTTCTATAATGTTGGAATGTTCATTTTCCTCAAGTGCTAAGTAAAGACAGAATTGCTACTCTTTAAACAATGTGTTCTAAGTCAGAGGGATTAATAGGTGAAGGAAACCACCATTGATGTCACAGGTAAAAAGAATAGACACAAAACATTGGCTTTTGGTGTAACATGATGAAGTCTTTCCTTCCTACAAATCATTATTCTGTGGGATCCAACTTTCTTTTTTTAGGGGCAACTGCACTAATGATTTTGAAATCAATAAGCATTAGGACCTTCAAGTGTCTAACTTGTGTATTAGGTATGCAGAGATATGGTCAAGGGGTCCAAATGTAATTTCACAAGTTGACAATAATTTCTGGTTAAATGTCTTCCCAGAACCACAGATAAATTGTATGAAGTTTAGTATAAAGAACAAAAGTAATGATCTTATCCAAAAAAAACTGACAAGAAGAAAATTGTCTAGCTTTATTAAACATTTTTCAAACCGTTTAAAGAAACTTTTAATGAAAGGATCAACTGTTTTTTAAGTACAATGTTTCATATTTAATTACCCCAGCAAAGATTAAATCTCTTGTCTATCTAATTCCACAAAATAGTATGGATAGCCTTCTCTTTAAGAAGTACCTAGAAAGCAAAGTTTATGTACCTTTAAAGAATGAGATGGTATCTGGTAACCATGTGTCCCCATCAGACCATATATCAGCTAACGAGGCAGGTATGTATTGTACAGGTAACTCATGTAGAGACTCTGGTATCGTGTGAAGGGAGGACTCGGATCTCCATTCACTGTTACCATAATCTACATACTTCACCTGAAACAGAATTCATATATTAGGGATTTTCAACAGTACATGTAATACAGGATATAAAGGCAAACAGTTTACCTATATCTGGCAGTGTAGGATTTAATTAAGTAGGGTATGAAACAATCATACATTTTGATTTTCAAGTGACGAATGCAGATTATTTTTACTTGAATTCAAAATGTTGATTCAATTATTTTTCAGTCTTTTTAAAATCAATTAAATCTCACAAGTTTCCAGGTCATTATTTAATTTACACGATATAAGTCCCCACCCATTTTACAAAAAGTGTATTTTATTTACTACCAGAAAAAAAGTTTTTTTTCAGGTCTATAAAGTGGTTCATACTTATGTTGAGTGATCTTTATATAGTTACCCAACATTTTGGTTATTGTGAGCAGTTTGAATTATTTCCAAGAGGGATACTTCAATGAACTCTCCATGCTGTTATGGTTGATTAAAATTAACCACAGAATTGTGTGTATAATCAACACAGAATGTGTAATTAATTAGCACATATGTCATGGTCCTCATGTTTCTGATTAGTAATACAAAACAACAGCAAGTATTGCACTTTCCCAAACAGGTCATTCTTTCATTCCTTCTAGTTCCTTCTGTAATTTGATTTTAATATTTCAAACTTCTTACATTAAACACTCGGATTGTTGGCTTGTAAGAGGCAATTTTTTCAGCATAAAATCTACTGCAAAAGGTAAGTTTTTGTGGCAGTACTGTACCCTTGCCTTAAACCTAAACCAGACATTAAAATTGAACCTCTATCATTCATGATGGACTGACCAAATTTTGCAAGTTTTCTCCCAACAAAGGGTTATGCTGTGATGGTCCTCTCGAACTGAACAATCGGTTAAGTGGGGGCAGTCAAATTTTTGATTACACACTTTGATGTCAAAAATACTCAGTAACTAGAAAGTTTTACTTTACCATATACTTATTGTCTTCAATATCTGTTATTTTGGCTCTGTACCAGGCCTGATCTTCAGAGAACTGTGCTAGACATGTGGATCCTTTCTCCAGGTGAATACTTTCTGATACAGTGGTCTCCCCTTCTACATATGCTGCTATATCTGCCATTAGTTTCTCCAGATCTGGACAGGAGGCTTGGGGTTGAATACCAAAGTTACCCGGGTCCACCACATTACACACAAATACAGGCAGCTCTTCATTTTCATCCAGTTCAAGGTAATGATAGTTGGCAAATAGAAGTTCTATTGCATGACAGGTAACATCCTTAAGGTCTTGACCACAGGTGTCCCCATTCTCTGACCCGGCTATAGGTGATGGAAGATCTGTTGTAGCAGGTTTGGGCATTTTCATATCTTCAAAAGGTGTGCTTTCTAAAGTAATGGTATTTAAGGCCTGTGAAACAGCTCCTAGTAATGCAGAGTTAATGCCCCCAGAACCGGCCATATCTGAGGGTGTACCAGACGGAGTTACTGATGTGACAGACACTGAGGTGGACAGTGTCGTGGTTGGTGTGGCAGAAGTAATGTTGATAAAACTGTTGGTTGTCTCATCTAAAGGTTGTCTAACAGCATAACCACCCTGCACAAGGCTGTCATTAATCACAACCTCCCCATCACTTAAATACACCTGGTATGTGTTGTCCACTAAACCAGACACTGTTGCCACTAATTCTTTCTGATAGGTCAATTCTTCAAACCTGTTACAGCTTGTATCCTCCCAATGGCCACTCTCGGGCTTGACAGCAGATAGGGTACATTGTATAGCCTGAGCTAAGGGGTTTAAAAGTTCCATGCTTAACGATCGTAAGGATGTCTTAACTACCACTTCACAGTTTCCATGATCTATATAAAATACTTCTGCCGTATTGTCTTTAAGTGATAGTATCTCGGCTCTATAATACAACTGATCTTCACTTGATTGAGCTAGACAGACTTCTCCCTGTTGCCACACAGCTAACAATGGCACGAGCTTGCTCTCTGCATCAGCTTGTTCTGCAATCTGTTCAATGATGGGAAGGGCTGTGGCCAGGTGACACCAGAAATCACCAGGGGTTTCTGCATGGCTAACATAAACCGTTGTCTTTTCTCCTATAGAGAGTTGTTCCCGTTTGATACTGGCCATGGAAATAGAAACAAATGTTTAATTAATAGTTCATACAGGACTCTTAAGCATTCCCATTTACAGTTTGGGCACTCCCATTTACAGTTTAGGGATTTATTTGACTTTGTAACTTTTATGTAATTCTCTGTAACATTAGTTAATAGTGCATTGCTGAAGATTTCTACACCCCTGCAAAAAATGTAAAAGTTCTCGCAATCACTAATTTTTAGGATAAAAATGTCTCAGAAGATTCTACATAAAGTTAATAAGGTTAAAAAGAAATCTTTAACATCATGTACTTTAGATTAAACTTTTATACCTTAAATTCAACTTTTTCAGTTTGACATTTTTTTTTTTTTTTAAATTACTTACCAGACGTAGGACTTCATGCAACCATGGGTCGCAGGATTTTCCAGGGGTGGTTTTCTAAGCACCAACTTAAAGGATATTTCACTTTTATGAAGGTAGTATACTTCTAAAGAGTTAACAGCAACGGAAACATAATGTCAAAAAATATAATAACCAGGGAATTTTATTAAAGTGATCACTTTTTATACCATTTAAATTGAGGCCAAATTCCAGCCTGGTTCAAGGTTCACATCTGTTACTTTTGGATTGAGTTTCAGTAAAATATGCGAAAAAAAATCTTGATGTCAATGACAAGTATGTTTTTTAAAAATAGATTCTGTGTGCATTAACTGTGAATGAATTCAGCAAAACAGATCAGTTTCCTATTGTCTTTTAGGAACCTTGATCCGGCCAACACACATTTGATAGATTGGCGTTAATCACATACTCTGGGGATTTCAGTTGTTTAAGGCACAATGGAAAACCCTCAAGAAACCTTTAAGTGGTTTGTTTGTTTGATTGGTGTTTAACATCTTACTCATGGGTATTTCACTTATATGACGATGGATTGTCCACTACACACTGCCTTATAACAGTGGAAACCCTCGTAAAAACCCCCCCTGGATGGCCGAAGCCACAAATCACTCATATACCTGATGGTCAACAGGCGGACTCGATCCGGTGAACAGTAATCGAAGCAGGATTAGTAAGTCACATGCTACCACTAAGTCACAGCCGCATGTGAAACTGTAAGAGACCAATCACACTAACTACAGTTAAAATTTTTCTATAAATTCATCACATTCAATTTACCTGCCATTTTGAGCTACACCAGAGGTCAACTCAAGGTCAGGGGACATAATCTCTGGTCTGGTCTTCCGAGGGGTGTCCGTAAACACTCGTCTAAGGTGAGGTGGTGTTCTGATTGGGGTGTCAGCATCCACACCCAAATGTTCCTCTATCAACTTCTTGGCCACACATATGCCCATATCTAATAACTGGAGGATACAGTCTGAATCTTCTCCCACCTGCAGAATTGTAGCTATTAAATTCCTGCAATACAGGAAAAAAAACAGGGATAATTATTCATCAACTAAATCGGAATTAGGTTAAAAACATTACCAAATTTGTTGTAAGTGGAACTTATATCAATTTCAAATTCATTTAAGGAATAAACCTTATAAAATATGGAGATCAATAATACATAGGTAACAGGTTACAATTTTTTTTCAATTACCAAAAACCCAAAGAAAGATAAAAGAAAAGATCTATCTCAGAAACTTCTTCTATTGTCTCTATTTATCAAACTTACTTTTCTAAGACCAATTCTTGAAACCTAGTTTTGGCTTCATCTGTCCAAGAGGTACCTTGGAAACGAATGCCACTAAGTCGGCTTTCCACTGCATGTATTGGTTGTGCCAGGAATTCTGGAGGGATTTCTCTGATATTGTCTTTCTCTACTGATTCTGTGAGGCCATAGTCGACGTAAAAAAGATCTACCAGTCCAAGAGACAGGTCGATGTCTTGCACAATACCTCTGTACCAGTGACCATCTTCTGATGACATGGCTACACAGGCCTGGTTAACGTCCAGTTCTCGATTGCTTGGGAGAATGGACTCCATAGCTATAGACAATGTGTCCATCATAACTTTCAGTTCAGTGTTTTTAGATTTTGGTTGAACCCAGAACTGTGAGGGTGAGATAGCATGGGAGACAACAACCTCAATACGAGAGCCCTCTGTTAGTACCGCTTTGGTAAAACTGTCACAATTAACAAGACTTGAACTTGCTGAAGGATCAATTCCATCTAACGTTTCAGAGAATGTAGTTACAGAATTGGACACCTGCACTTGTAGAGAGTCCGTCAACCCTTGGTCCTCCCCTAAAGACAGTTGGCTTACACTTTTCTCCAATGACTCCACAACAGTGGAGGCTGTATTGGATACAGAGCTTTGACTCTTAGAATCAGTAAGGTCTTCAGCAACAGCAGGCCGGATTTTGGTCAAAATGTTCTCTCCCATATCCAACAAATTCACAGAGTAAACTAAAGCACTATCTTGGATATCACAGTTTTGTATTTCAGTCAACATTTTTTTATCGGCTGTAGCACTATTAAATAAATCTATTGATTCTTGACTCCATGAGTGATTTCTGGCATTCAATTTGCATGCCACAGCCTGGGCAGGTAGCGTTGTGTGTGCAGGCTGAATGAGGAAAATTGATTTCTCCTCAACAGTATCTGTGTTACCATAGTCTACAAAAAACACATTCACACCCGTGTCTGTTATGCTTGTTACAGTGGCCCGATACCACTCTTGATCCTGTGTAAATTTTGCAATGCAAGCTAAACCTGGATGGCAACTGGTAGCACTCTCTGCTTCGGTCAACTGTCCACAGTAGTTTGCTAGGACATCCATTAATTCTGACAGCTGGTCTGCTGAAGCACATGGCTGACACCAGAATTTGTCTGGGAAATCAGAATGGCTGACATACATCTCTTCTCGATGTCCAACCGGGTAAGACAATGCTGAGAACTTCAGGTTAACCACTGTGTCACCAGAGTCTCCATCACCTGAAAACATAGAAAATGAAACTAAACTCATAGTTAACATTAATAATGGTAGTCTGTTCGATGATTAAAGTTAGTTTATATATAATTTACAGGACCCTTTAGCATACTTACCAGGAGTTTATTTCACCCATGTCTATGTGCCTTCTCAAAGCAAGGGCTAAAACAGGAGTTTTAGCAAACCTAATTTACACACTTTTGGGGTTCCATAAAGTCCTTTAATGAACATATGGTAATCGTGATAATCCGAAAAGATATAACAAACTAGAGCTGAACTGAGCAAAGTTTACGTCTCGACATTCAAGAGATTTTTGGCTGATGTAAAAAGTCTGATCCAAGGATAGAGAGCAAAACGGTCAATGTGTGCTACAGGTAACTCAGGATTATGGCTTGTTAGAGGCCAGGGAAAAAGGAAGAGGTTCATTGTAATTTTCTATTCTGTCTTGACTTTGAAAAAGTTTGTTTGTTTTGTTTCTTTGATTGGTGTTTAATGTCGTACTCAAGGGTATTTCACTTATATGACGACGGACAAAAATACAGAACATCACAAAC
>JARFOD010047228.1:0-10065 GCA_031763545.1 Mopalia muscosa
AGTCTCCTCTGTGCATACTGGTAGTTATCAGGGTAGAGTTCTGTAGTCTCATCTGTGCATTGTTTTCTTGATAGACTTCTGTAGTCTCCTCTGTGCATAGTTGCCAGAATATAGGTCTGTAGTCTCCTTTGATCATATTTACCGGAATAGAGTTCTGTAGTCTCCTCTGTGTATAGTTACCAGAATATGGCTCTGTTGTCTTCTCTGTGCAAAGTTATCAGGATTGAGTTCTGTAGTCAACTATGTACATGGTTATCGGGGTAGAGTTCTGTAGTCTCATATGTACATAGTTATCAGGATAGATGTCTGTAATCTCCTCTGCCTATAGTTATCAGGATAGACTTCTGTAGTCTCCTCTGTGCATAGTTACCCTGGCAGAGTTCTGTAGTTTCTTCTGTGCAAAGTTACCAGGATAGAGTTCTGTAGTCTCCTCTGTGCATAGTTATCAGAATAGAGTTATGTAGTCTCCTCTGTGCATAGTTATCAGAATAGAGTTCTGTAGTCTCCTTTGTGTATAGTTGCCAGAATAGAGTTATGTAGTCTCAGCTTTGCATAGTTATCAGGATAGATTTCTGTAGTCTCATCTGTGCATATTTACCAGAATAGAGTTCTGTAATCTCCTTTGTGCATAGTTGCCAGAATAGAATTCTGTAGTCTCATCTGTGCATAGTTACCAGGATAGAGTTCTGTAGTCTCCTCTGTCCATAGTTATCAGAATAGAGTTCTGTAGTCTCCTTTGTGCATAGTTGCCAGAATAGAGTTCTGTGGTCTCATCTTTGCATAGCTTTTAGAATAGATTTATGTAGTCTAATCCGTGCATAATTATCAGGATAATGTTCTGTAGTCTCCTATGTACATAGTTATCAGGATAGAGTTCTGTAGTCTCCTTTGTGCATAGTTGCCAGAATAGAGTTCTGTAGTCTCATCTTTGTATAGCTTTTAGTATAGATTTCTGTAGTCTAATCCGTGCATAATTATCAGGATAGTGTTCTGTAGTCTCCTATGTACATAGTTATCAGGATAGAGTTCTGTAGTCTCCTCTGCCTATAGTTATCAGAATAGAGTTATGTTGTCTCCTCTGTGCATAGTTGCTAGAATAGAGTTCTGTAGTCTCCTCTGTGCATAGTTACCAGAATATGGCTCTGTTGTCTTCTCTGTGCAAAGTTATCAGGATTGAGTTCTGTAGTTTCCTCTGTGCATAATTATCAAGAAAAAAGGTCTGTAGTTCTCTGTTAATAGTTACCACGATATAATTCTGAAGATTCCTCTGATAATAGTAGCAGCATAGGGTGCTGAAGCCTTCCATGTGCACAGCAACTAGTAAACACAGTATACTCAATCGTTAAGTCTCCGATATACATATAGGCTAAGAGATGTTCTCAAGTATCCCTCTGTGCAAAGTAGCTTGGAAGGAAAGCCTATGCCGTGAATAATAGCTGAAATTAAGTCTAGGATCTGTATGTTGAAAGCATGCATCCCATATAGTATAGAGCCGTTACATTTGAGTGCTGTTAGGATACGTTAATGCTCCCTCCTCTGTATCAAGTATCTCCTGGCCAGGATAGCCCCTCTAAGCCTATAGTAACTAGGATACCGGTAGAATTAAAATTAAGGGTTTGAGATGCTGCACATACAGAGGTTGAGATACTGTAGAGATACAAGGGTTCCTCGGTGCACAGTAAGTAAGAGTATTAGTCGCTAACACCAGATTAATTCGCTAATACCGGGTTAGAGATAGACCTTCAACATGGCGTTAGTCATCTAATAGAGGATTAAATTTAATAGTTCTTTGAGCAACCGGTCCCAGGGTGTCTGTTGCTCGAAGCACTATTAAACTGAATCAACTATTAGAAGACGTAACGCCATGTCTAGGTGTAGCGCTAACTTGGTGTTAGCGACTTAAGCTGGTGTAAGCGGCTAAACGTTTTTCGAGCAAGTGGCCACTGAATTCTTGCGTATATATAGTAGTTAAGACAAAGCTCTGGGCTAAGTTGCTCGAAAGACGATTAGCCGCTAACACCATATTAATTCGCTAAACCGTGTTCAACATGGCGTGACGTCGTGTAAAAGCAAATTAAATTTTATAGCCGTTCGAGGAACCGACCCAGCCTGTGTTTTGACCGAATGTTTCCTAAATAGGGTTATGAAGTCGTACCGGTGAAGATTTCCTGAACACGTGAGCTCGGAGAGAGTAATAGGCTTTGGTTTTAGGAACATGCATAGGTTACCTTCAGCTTATTTTTCATGACCACACAATGCCGTCACTGCCGGGCATCATGATATTCTGTACGTTGTATTTAATCTACACATGTAATATAATATAAGTTATAATAGGGAGGTTTTAATCTCACCTTAAAGTAGTAGGATAGAGTTCTGAAGCAAACAGATAAAGAGTACAGTGGGCTCCACTCGACCAAAATCGACCAGACAAAGCTAACCAGGTCTTGACGGTACCATCTAAACAACACAATAGATATGCTATGATGTAATTGTCCTGATCACCATACGTGTTAACATGATAAATTATAGCCATCAGGCAAGACTTTAACTGCAACGTATTTTATGCAGCCTGTGGCTAAGGTGAGAATTCCTTTGAGCAAAGACACACACCATCTTTAACACAGATATTTTTTAACAGAGCAAAACATTTACGCCTACAGATGAACTGCATCGACGTCACATAAATGAATTACCCTTTAGTATGGCTTTAAACAAATCACGATTTTAATTTACACAACTAATTATATTGAAAAATAGTAAACCAGACCATACCTGCGAGATTACCGGCAGTTATACAAGAAACCCCACTCAATAAATAACAGACAAACAGAGGCCAGCGTCTCCCTACACTGAAATTGTGAAACAAATGCTGAATAATCTATCTGGTTATTTCTATCAATATAAACATCAAAATAACAACCGGAGACTTTGCCCTCGGCGGAATATTCTCGCGCGATCAGTCCATGGGAACTTAAGTCATGAGTAATATTTTAATTTTATTTGTGAATGTTAAGGTTTTATGTTGCGCTGTCCGATTTAATGAGTAATAAACGAAGATATTTTTCCTTCACGGGGAAAGCAGAATTGCTCGGAAATTATCAGGAAACTCGGCAAAGTTGTCATCAAGGGTAGCATGTCGGAACATTCCTCGGCCATTTCTGTCCCGTCAATTAAATCGGATGAGGAGCGGGACATTTCGGCCAGCCTTCATACTTAATAGATTTGTAGCTACTGAGCTACTTGGCGGGCTAGATAGCGATACTGAGATATATAGCCTACTCGCTGTTTTGAAAACAGGGGAGATGACTCAAGACGCACCGAAGACAGCCGGTCTCGTTCACAATTGCTAAGTGTGATAACCATATGAGTTGCTCGCTGTCAAACTTTGTTGTCAAATTACATATGGAACTTATAAGCCTAGATAAGCTACACATAAATTATTGCATTTGAATCGATATGATAACATCTGGACCCAGATGGCTATAGTTTGAATCATACGACCTATATATCTAGCTAAACTTTCACAGCAAGAATAATAACGCTGATTTCCATTATGAACACACCCACCCATCTTGATCCCCACCCCCCTTAGTGATGCAAGTTAGCTGCCTGTCAAGACGTTTTTTGCCTGCTCCATATCTGTTACACACATTTTACATTATTGCAAAAATTTCGACAAAAAATACAATTGTCATCACCGGTTTATTCAACCGGTGGCGTTTTTGAAAAAGCAAAGGTAGCAGTTAATCGATAATTACAAATCATACATAAGAAGGAACAGTGTTTTGTCACACAAGGCTAAGGTTGTATGTTAAGCAGTACTAAGGTGCGAGGTGAGCAGAGCCCATTTGGGGACGTCACAGGTTGGCGTCAAGGCAGTGGTTCTGGGAGTCGACTCCATTGACTAGAGAAAGCGAATGTAAGTCGATCTTATATACTAGAACGGAGAAAGGGTGTCTTGAATCAGCGTTTTGAAATAGTGTTGATGGGTTGAATTAATGATATGCCTGACGGTGGCGTAAATGTGGACAGTGTAAACACACACACATCAGGAGTTATCTCCCTTAGATATGCACAACCAAAATGGCGGTCACACCGTCAAAGCATGTTGGGACCGAAGTGGCTCTGCTCTAGATGACTCATGGTAGCATTCTGCTATTTCCAAAGGCTAGGAATACACAAGTACATGTAACATTTTTTTACCATGTACAAATTTTGTATCATCTGTCGTTATTTTTGTGACGATCTTCTTCGCAGCGCACTTTTATGAAACACTATACTTTAACAACAACATCAATTTGAAAGTCAAACTTTGCAAGAACAAGTCACTACGGAATGGAGATAAACACGCACGCTAGCAATTGTAGCACTCGGTGCAATAAAAACTTGTATGTGCCAATCGAGTGTGGTGATTCTGATTACAGCTTGTTTGTTCTCCAAGGGATGTAACTCACCTTGCAATGGCTTTTCTCAACCATGATTGTTTCTTCTGAGCTAGATATCAATCATTAATATACGCACTTGCGTGTAATAATAACAACAAATAATCTTAAAGAAAGATGAACAACGCTAAAGTGACCAAATCAATAGTTTTCTCTGCCATTTTTTTGGTCAAACTCACGTTTTAGGTAGAATCAACATTATGAAAAAAGCAGCGATGTCCATAGCAGACCCTATGAAGAAATTGATATATTTTGAACCATGTAACGCTCCTGTGCTGAGAACTAGGCCGTAGTATGACAATCCAAACGAAAACCTGCAAGAAGATTGAAACGTGTACAAACAACAACAAAAACAACAACAAAAAGTAACGATTATGTAAAATCTGTGTGAGTTTTGCTGAGCTGTAGTTGGATGGTGTTCTTGAATTTTTCCTATGGAATTTAAAGCGAAACTCCGGGCTGCAATAAAATGCATAAAGGTAAAACGGGCATAATTTCTTGTGTTTAATTATGCTCTTATTTTCTAATCAATCTATATCAACTTTATAATTGGATCTTAACAATGGGTAATGGTACTTTCATCATTAAACAGAAGAGCTCCACAAATATTGTCCAATCAAATATCTTTCTTCTTCACATTCCAAAAGACACACACACAAAAAAGTATTCATTGCTTACAGCTTTGGGAGCTGTGTCACTCTCTCCTATCAGACCTGAAGTGAATTACCGCTATCTAGACTCCAGCTGACTAACCTTTCTATTTTTGTAGAAGGCCCGGTGGCTGAGAGTTCTAGGCGGCCGGCATTTACTGCTGGCGATTCGGTGCCTAATTCTGAGGGTCGTGGGTTGGTTCCCATACGGGTTTCAACCTGGAAAATTTTCTGAACTAGAATCTCTTCAAACTAAGAAAGTGTTATCCACATATAGCGAAAATACTGAAAAATCTTTCTTTTCAAAATTGGTGCCCATGTCACGAGACCTGTAAAGTCGACAGTTTAAGTCTTTGACAGTTGACACCAATGACCTATATAGGTCACACATGTTATTAACTTGAAAAACACAAGAGTGTTAGTCGCGTGACGTCATGCCCAACATGTCAGCTGCCAGTGATCATGGAAAGGTATAGATCTGTAACACTCGAGGCTATTTTATTAAATGAAGAAACAATAGGTCGATGCCATATTTAAGTATATTCGATGCTAAGTTGGTCACGTGATAGATATCAGGAGTCACATCTTTTATGACTTACTCGTACTCGAGCTCGTGAACGGTACATTAAAGTAGGATTAGTGCCGCGGATCTAGCACAATACTTGATCTTACCTCTAAGCCCCTAAACCCGTGGCGGAGGCTCGAAATCGATCAGCGGCAATCGCAGCCTCTCAAAACATATACAATGTATCTGTTTTTTAACTGATTATTTTAGATACAGCATTAAACACAATGACTATAGTATTTGACCTACCTACAGTATTTTTCTCTGGTGGGTTTTAATTTAATTTTTGCATAGGAAGATAATTTGACATGGCGAGAAATTTAAATAAAACTTTATTCAAACGTTAATCAAGAAAGAAGGACATAGGTTTTGGTGTCATTGTCATTGAAAAATCGAAGAAATATCAAATGTATTTTTTGAGAGACCGGCGATACCGGCGAAACATTTTCCACGTCTGACACAGGTTGAGATAGGTGACACTTAGGGCTTAGACGAAGGAATGAGCCCAATATTGTGCTACCGCGGACCGGACTGGAGATGGACGTTCACTTTTCTACAGACTAGCTAGTACAACATTATGTGATCAACTCATTTCGGCTGAATGGGTTACATGATCATGGCACTTTCCACTCCACCAATCTTCTCTAGCCTTCTCTAGCTACTCTGCATTATAACCCTTGCTGAATCGAGTGCATATAACCAGAATACAGCTTCGTCCTCTAGCGGATAAAGGGACCAAGTATCGAATTAAAGCACTGATAAGATCTGTTAAATGCCATACTAAAGTTTTTATAAATTGTTTAACTTTGTAAAGTATTATCGGTAGATACGTTTGGTGTCTGTAGGGGTGGGTGGGTGTCAAATTCTATATGCCCGAATTCTAAAATGTTCTGACAAAGATGGCTTTGAGGAAAGTTGGAACATCCATGCTGGGGGTATATTGGGACCTGTTTCAACACACCCCGCTAATGTTCCGACTGACCCCATTTTTAAAAACTCATCCTACGGTCTCATTTCTTTATTAAATTCTTGATTTAAACGAGTTCTTCATAATTTCAGAAATGAGAACGTATTAGCGGAAAACTGATAGGGCGCAAACACCAGCAGATGTCATTCTGAGAGTTGCAAATGAGGTGGTCAATAATGGAAAGCCATGTCGGACGGAGGTGAAAGACTTTGGTATTCCTCATGTAACCCTTTGCCGATACTCACAAAAACTGAAAGTTAAATAGGGCACTACAGCAGTTTATTCCACAGAGATTCATGTGGGATATCGCAGTGGTAACAAAATCTTTGATCAGGCCGAGGAAGACCTATTGTCTAAATGCCTACTGAAAGGATCAAACATGTACTTTGGTCTTTGTTAGAAAAGTTCGTCGACTAGCCTACGAGTTTGACCTTGGATCAAACAAACGTAAGCTACAAAGGTTAAATGCTTAACCTCATTAAGTCAAGCCACCGGTTTTCACAAGCATAACGTCAAGACCTTTGATCAAACTGGTTTTATCATCGTCCAGAAACCATCAAAATTGTTGCTAGTAAAGGCGTCAAACAAGTTGGCGCAATGACTTCTGCTGAACGTGGACAACTAGTGACTGTATGCTGTGGGGTAAACGCTCTAGGTAATTGTTTTCCACCAATAATCATATTTCCCAGAGAGAACTTCAGAGAATATTTCATCAGGGAAGGACCAAATGGATGCATAGGTTATGCATATCCGTCTGGAAGGATGACTGCAACAAATTTCCTTATGTTCATGGAACACTTTGTTCGTTGCACATGCTACACAATGGATAAACCACTTTTGTTGCTGCTAGACCACCATGAATCACATATGAGTGTGCTGTCCTTGACTTTTGCCAAAAACAATGGGGTAGTCATGCTATCGTTCCCGCCACATTGTTCGCATAAACTTCAGCCACTGGACCGCACAGTTTACTATCCTTTCAAAAAGGCTTTCAACAGTGGTTGTGACTCATGGCTTATGAACAACAAAGGAAAAACTATGACCATATACGACATACCTGGCACTGTCTCTTATGCGTTTCATTTAGCCATGACACAGTCTAATATAAAGTCTGGCTTTAAGGTATCGGGATTTGTCTTTTTAATGTGGATACCTTCAGCGATGTAGATTTTTCCCCTCCAGCATTACCGATCGCCCTGATCCGATTATGACTACAACAGATCCTAGTAATGGCCCAACCAACACCGTTGCCGTGATCACAGCCAACCACACCAATAATCCTTCTAAGAATGTTGCTTGTTCATCGTTCAGTACAGACGTTGAAGCCAACTTGTCAATAGTAGCATCCCATAGCGACGTTGTTCATGTCAACGACCACAACGACCACATACGCTCCCTTATCACCAGAGGATATTCGTCCATTTACGATAGTAGAGCCTCGAAAAAATAGTGATAAAGGCCGTAAGAAAGGCAGATCAAGAATTCTCACAGATACCACAGAAAAAGATGAGCTGATGCGTAAAGCCCAAGCTAGCGAGCAGAAAAAACGCCCTAAAGGAAGTAAAAATTATCACAGAACCTCAGAGAAGGACACTAGGACAAGAAATCAGAATTAAGTCTGACACAGTCTGACTCTATTGATACCACTGACTCCGAAGAAACACCGTAAGCATCAGAATCTGACCAGAATCTGATTCTTTGATCGGAATCAGACAGTGCTGAGAGTCCAGAAACTGTCAAAGAAGATGATTTTGTTCTTGGGAAATTTATTGGTAAAAACACCAAAGCATATTACATTGGCCAAGCTATTTAATTCGTTGATGTCCTTGAAATTACAACCAAATTCAGAAGAAGAGCTGATCACCACAAACATGGAGTTATGGTTTTTGTCTTCCCTGGACAAGACGATATATCAACTCATCAACGAGATGCAATTGTCCTGAAGCTACCTTCTCCGACTTCTATGGGAGACACAAAGCGTTCTGCATCACAGTTAACCTTCGGACTTATCTGTTACGATCCTCTCTAAGTTGGTTGATGTCGAAGTAACTGCGTATTCTGCTTAGTTGTAATTAAGTGTCAAAAGACAACAATGTGTTTTGAGGGTGCTATTTCATGTTAAAGAGACATTTTTGCATTTTATATACTTCAGTTTTAAGTCCAAATGCAGATTGCTTCATCTCATTTATGTATTTTTTCTTTGTCTCAGATGGATTTCTTACAATTTCGATCCATGTTTTAATTAAATTATAACCATGCAATTAAGAATAATTTGCATAAGTGATGATCATTTTGAAATAAAATCTTCCAACAATACATGACACGTCAGTTTCCAGGGTATGGACTCACCAGTTTCTTCGTTATTGTGTAAAATTAAAAAAAAAAAAAAAAGTTTGAGTATTAACACGAAAAGTGTCAAACTGTCACAACACAGAAATGTTTGCTTCTTTGATTTCGGTTTAGACCAGCTCCTGTGATAACGTTTATGCAAAATGTTTCAACTATCCCCGGTCTCCCCTACATATGCAATACTCTCATTGAGTTGGTTGAACACTCCGAACAGGTCCTTTTTCGACAACACTTCCCAAACTTTCATTGTTGATAATCGCCGTCATTTTTACTACCAGAGTCTTTTCGTAATACAACAACTGATTGGTTGCGGATATGAGTCCCCACGTATCAACCAATTGCTTGACAGCAGCCTTTGGTTACATGACCTTGATTCGCCAACGGTTGTTGATGCTTAGGAGCTGGAAAAAGACTCCTGTGTAGCGAAGATGTCTCCACACATAAACGGAAAACAATAGACGAAGTTGCAATCCGTCCATCCATTAAAAAGGACAATGTTAAGTAAACCCTGTCCAAGAGGTTATCTAGAAAAAAAACCCCACTGAAAAACAATAAAGATATGGAAAAATACAGTTCAGTAGTTTTACCAAGCAGTCCAGAAAATTAGAGACTGTAAAATAATCCGCTTGTTGTGAAACAGATGTTTGATAGATACGTTTCCTTGGTCAGAGATTCCCGCCTGGTCTTTACATCTTTGAAAGGCCATTTTTATTTCGCCTGACATCGGATCACGCCCGTTATACCAGTTGATTCTTTTGATAAGTTTCTCAGCTCTCTCAAACTTCTGTTTGGTGATCAGCCATCTAAGGGATTCTGGGAACAGCCTGTTTTAAATAAATGGAGACCTATTTGAAACTTTAGAAAATTATCCCATATTAATTGTATATTATAAGATTTAAACGACATTTAGAAGCGGAGTAACATCATTATACAATTTCTGGATAACCACTTCTTGATTTGTGATAGAACACAACCTTTCGATAATATGCCTGTATCTTCATCAGGTGTAAAATTTCTAAAGGAAAATAGGAGAGGTGAAGCTATATAACAGTATGATAAAGTAGTTAAATAAACAAGGTCTAATGTTCTGTT
>JARFOD010047239.1:0-10064 GCA_031763545.1 Mopalia muscosa
CAGATTATTAACAAAGCATTGATACACTTACACAGGGATTAATACCCTGGCACAGGGATGTTGATTAATAATAAAATAAAGTAAATTAATTAACTCTTCTTCTAAATTAGCTCCAAAGACAAGTTTTTAAATAAATTAAGTTGTTATCAGTAACCTGTAAAACCTGGGTTAATACATGTATATCCTGCGTCATGGATGTGTAGTGCTGTGCTCCTATTAAATAATCAAGTTTATATTTGAGTGCCAACTCTACAGTCACTTCAGTTTACTTAACAAAAACCAAGACTAGGCTTCCATTTCTTCTGTATACTCTACTTCCCCAGTATATGTACCTACATGTCATAAGCCAATAGTAGCTGAATTTCTAAAGACAGACAAACATTTTTTCACGTTTTTTTCCAGGGATGTACATGCCATAAAGTTCTGCTATGTTGGGTGGTCTAAGAGAGAATTACATAACCAGAGCTCCACCAGGAAGGGCTCAGTTGAAGGCAGTAGGACTTTGGTTTACACAGCAATAAGTTACATGTAGTCTGTAAGAATGATTATCAATGAGGCTTCCTCTCTATCTGACATATTGTCTTACATCATTTGTCATATGTGCTGATGTACATGCTTACATAATTTTGCCAGTGGAGGCTTCAGTTGCCTCTGTATAAATCATATCACAGAAGCACAAACCAGTAAAATATATTTTGGATTCAATATTAATTTATTTTAATTGTCTAGATACATTAATTCAAAAGTTGAAGAAAGTGAATATATTTTCAAAATGGTGTATTTTAAGGCCATTGATAAGCTACATGTACACAAAGTGAGAAAGTTTTTATAAATGTTTAAACTGTACTTTGCGTTTATTGCACTTGATAGTCTTTTCTAATATTGCCTATTTTGAAGTTTCAAATCACATACATGTTCTGCGCAAAGTGTTGCAAAAGCATTATGTAGTAAGCTTACTATAGGACTAATACAATAGTCCAATAATAGGAATAAAGCCTGGTCACTTTCACAAAATACTATCCAACAATAAAATTTTGTTGTATTAAACTACAGTTTTGACAAAAGCATACCGGATTTAATGTTGCACAGCATTTTTTGGAAGTGCCCCCAGGTACGTATTCATGGAGATAGTCACATGCAGTACCAATAGACGGATGAAGACATTATTCTGTATTAGAATATTAGATCGAAATTTGTGGGTTCTAATTGCCATTATCAAGATTTTGCTTGGTTATTTAGTCTATATTTGTGAGTGTGTGCGTGTGTGTGTGTGTGTGAAAGGAGGGCCTCGGGGAAGATCAACAAACTGTTGACCGAGTTTTATCAACCTTCAGAAAAGTTTTTTTATTATTATTACCTCATTCCAGAGATTGGCATCAAATACTAAATAACGATATCTGGAATGAAATAGAAATGTAGTGCCTAATAAACCAAGAAGTTGTTATCCATACTAATATTTGTTATCTTATATGTACTTCCTCTAAAAGAATCTGTATTAAATAGATGAAAGTCCTTCCTTGCATTTGTTATCTTATATGTGCTTCCTCTAAAAGAATCTGTATTAAATAGATGAAAGTCCTTCCTTGAATTTGTTATCTTATATGTACTTCCTCTAAAAGAATCTGTATTAAATAGATGAAAGTCCTTCCTTGCATGCCTGATGGCAGCACAGTTATGAAGCCATTAATATTGACGGTTTGTTTAATTTACAGAATACAAAAAGAATCCTACATCAAAAAGTTGTTTAAAAACAGTGTGAAGCCGGCTATTGAAACCATCAAAAGAAAAGAGTCTTTAAAAAGTGTTCAATTCTAAGAAGCAATGATTGCATGGTGGCTATAGGGGCGTTATGTTGGCGGCCTACAAACTTAACTCTACAGATACTTTGTTAGTGCAGAGCTCATACATATTCATAGACATTTACACACAAAAGTGAACACGATGTCTTTATTGACATAAGCTGGTAATAATTCATAGAAGGATCAACAATGGCCGTTCTCTCTGACAGATGTTAGTCATTGTATCTACAAAGCGGCCAGGCTCACTTTGATATTGACATGCGGAGTAAAGTGGTGGATTAGCCTTCCCACAATTCCTTATCGATTACACGGTTTACACGCTGCAATAATTCATTCATTCTATATGAATGTTTACCAGGTTTGATTCAAACTCCCACCCTAGACCATTTCCAGCAAGACGGTCAATAATGAAAAGTTCAAGGAATAATCGTGGTGATGCGCGCACAAGATATTAAGTCAGATGCCCTGGAAAGATGTTTGTTTATTTGATTTTGGTTTAATGCTGTTCTCAAGGTTATTTAATTAACGGTGGGCATGACAGGCGAATGGATGGATGACAGAAACCACCCTTGGTGCCACTGGCAACATATAATTGTGTTTAACGTTTCCATTTATACGTGGACATGTGTATGACCGCAGCATACCAAATAGTTAATACCACAATAACACAACCAAAAACTGAACAGAATTTTGCTCTGTTAAAAAATGAATGCTCCTCTAGTACTTAATTAAAATTTTATTGGAATGACCCCATTTTAAATACATGTTGGAATGTACATGTTTAGTGTAAGAATAATTTGTTTCAAACATATGAAAACCCTGCATTAAGCAATAATGTTTTTATCTTGTTTTCGCTTTCCATACGGACAGATGGATGGACAGATGGATGGATGGATGTCGTGGTGACATACATTGTACATGAAATCCCTACCGCATAATATGCTGATAAAATAAAATAACAATTGCACATGTACATATACATGTAGGTATGCAAATCACTCTTCTACATTCTACATGTAGATAACAAAAATACTTCTTTAACGCCTTAATTAAAGACAATTTCCAGGTCTCAGCTCAAATTATTAAAAAAAAACAGACCTCCTAAAGACTTACATTATATGGAATTATTTATTTCTTCCATTTTTATCTTTGAGTTATTAAGAGATTTATCATAAGCCCTAACAACTTTCTTCCCATATTGACTCCGGCTGACCATTTATTTACTCATTTTTCTGATCCCTGAGGGAGAGTCGGCCAATATTACCAGGATCAATGATGTTTATTGGGCAGGCATGAGAGTGGGGTTCTCCAGGCCCATTATTCACTGTGACAGACCTCAGATAACCCAAACATAACAGACAAAGGTCCCTCCAAGTTCAGGAAATCACCTAATTCTACCAAAACCCAGAGACCAATTTCTTCTTCAAACATTTAGGAAAGTAAATGTTTCCACAAGCTACATACACCATAATTAAGTACTAAAAAGACCTATTCACTAGAACATTAATATTTACAGCTCATTTATATTTCAAATTGTGTGTACTTAAGTCAAACTTAGTCTACTTATTCAGGGCTATTGAGTAATCTACCAAGTCAAATTTACATGTAGAAAAACGCCAATATTTACATGTAGTTCCATAAAGTCTCGAATTCCACCATAAATGAGCATCTTGTCAAAAACAACAAAGATATATTCCAACCCAAACTTCATGTGACCTCTAAAATTAGGAATATACATGTATAAAAAGGAAAAAGGTATAAACTCACTTTATAGTCATGTTTGGATTACAAAACTTACAACAATTAGTTTTGTTTGCTCTTGAAAAGTCTGTTGTACATCTTTTTTACATTTGATTAGTTTGACATGCATACATGTACATACATGTATCGAAGTGCATGATATTCTGTCAGTGTTGAAGAGTTCTAAACATGAAAGTCTAGTATTTCTTCCTTTCTAATTGCAAATAATAAGCCAAATATCATGTTTGTGTGTTTGTTTGATTGGTGTTTAACGTCGTACTCAAGGGTATTTCACTTATATGACGACGGACACAAATATAGAACATCACAAACAAATCTGCTTCCCGTTACCCTTTAGCTCTGCGAACACCAGGGCAACAGAAAGCAACCCCTGTTCTCTCCTCTTACAATCGACCGAGGAAGCCGAGGGAGTATTCTGCAGGGCCATGGCCCACCCGCTCCCTCACGGGGCGAACTGTATTTAAGCTGCAAAAGAAATATCGTTCGCTTGTATTAAAATATGTGTTAGTTTTATTATAATCACTCTTATAACAACAAATACCGGTATAATCATTTATTAAATATCATAGGAACGCGATCTTCTGGCCCTGGCTTATCATATAAACCAAGACCGTAATAAATAATCATATTTTATCCAGCCTGGGTCTTGCCCAAGCAATATTGAATCGATAAGCGTCTGTTTAAGAAAGCAAGCGCAATTATGTAAGAACAAATGTATAACATCACAGTGCTGAGGGGAAGTCCTGACTGTAATGTAATGTTAAGTGGGCTAGGCCTTACTCTCATGTTAACAGGGCTATTATAACCAGAGCTTTGTGTTTTTCTCTGGTTTAATACATATATAGACAATAAGCCTCTTGCCTGGTTTTCTGGGGTAGGTCTACCTGGTAAATAGGAATATCCTATGGCATCTGTCTTAATTATATAAATATGTTACTACTTACGTTTAATACAGCCGCTGAACCATAAAGGTACACTACTGGCTTTATTATCATTTATTCTAGGCAAAACATCACGTGAGGTTAAAGACACCACGTCGGCTGACTGCCTGTACATGGCAAGTAACGCGAGAAAGTATGAGAAATTAATACCCATACAGGCGACAACAACAACACGTACTGTACGGTAGTCATGACCTGACATACTGACCTACATAAAATATACACTAGTATATGGAAATCCGTTTTAACATGTCAACCTTTATTCTACATATGTTAAATTCTTTTTTCATATGTGTTGAATAGTATTTCAAATAAGTGAAATTATTTCAATATATGCCAAATAAAGGACTTTATTTTGAATAATTGATAAATAATTGCGCGTGTGAAATTCTTGTATAAATCAATTTCACATATATTTGAACTACAATTTAACATATATATGAAAACAATTTTCAATATTTAAAATATTATTCAATATATTAGAAAAATGATTTAAAATATGCTCTCAGAGATAAGGGGGGTCATGAAGCCGGTCTGTTTACGATGTGATCGTAAATTGTCATTGGATTGTCCTGCATTTGTCCCGTCTTGTCTTTGTTTTGTTGGCAGGGACCATGTGGGAGATTTCCTCAGCCTTTTGAACTGGCACGTCGTCGTGAGAATGCAATAACCTTAAATACAGCATTTAATCTCAATCAATCAAACAAACAAAATTGTGGAATGATTGTACTCGATGGTTGTCATGCACGATGGTAGCGTTTATGACCAATGGTGGCTACTTAATTTACTTTGAACGCTACAAACGATTAACTCGAGACAAAATATTTCATAATTACTTAAAGTAATAAAAAGAATGTCGCACATGGAAACTCATTTTTTAACCATCAAATACCATCTAGCTTTTTTTAACGCAGACTGGCAATTTGTGATAAACCCGCACCATACTGTCTTATCAGGAAGTGAAGAACAGGCGCTACTTTTACAAATAGCCCACAGGTGCATACAAATTTGAAAATGTGTTATGTACCGGGAGGTCAACATAAAATTGAACAATTTTATTCATTTAAAAATGATTAAAATCGTAAGTATCTTTATAATTTGTTTGTTTGTTTGATGTGAGTGACTGGTATCTTTAAAAGGGGGATTGGATTGATCTACAGCTGAATGACATCAAAGCATAGTCCCGGTGTATTTATATAACAGCTGTAATTTGTCTTGCTACGCCCGCATAATTTACGCCGTTTTGGCGAGTATCACTACATTTAGACATTAAAATGGTACTTGGTTTATGACCAAGCGGGCTGTACGTAAGACATGGAGGCAAGTCCGCTTTCGGTTTAAATCAAATGATGGAATCTTGACGTATAATACATTCCATAGACACTCTGTAGGGATGTATGGGATTTATGAACGTCCAGTAAGCTCGTACGTGGTCAATAAATCGTGCATGAAAACACAGATCTCCGTAGTCTATATTACATTTTGAGAAGCCGTATCGGCGTTTCCCAATTTTGTCGACATGCGAAACTATTACACAAATAAATATTTTTCACAAAGGCCTTTGTAAAAATCGCTCTACATATGTTGAAATAGAATATTGAAATTCAAAATTTCATTTTACAAGTGTGAAAAGATTTCAACATATCTTAATAATACTTATTAACCTGTTAACATATACTCACCGGATAAATCTATGAAGTCTTGCGTCTAAATTGAGAAGTTCGTGCACAGAACAACGGCCTTTCGTTATGAAACCTCTATCGTAACCTACTTATAGCTTCAAACATCTGATATAGCGGCGAGACTCACATAGTACAAATGAAAAGTTATCCTTGAAGGTCATAGACTGACGTCATCATACCGATCAAAACCGTGTCAACCGTGACGCGGGCAAATTTAAGCCCAATTAATTTTTGTTTTTCATATTCGGAATAGCTCGCTTAGAAGATAGGCAATAGCTTTGTAAATCCAGTTGCCCTAGTCGGTGCTCTGAGTGCCAAGAGGGACCAGGAAGCCACGATCTGTATGCGATGTGGACCATACGTATACTTGCGTCCTGGGATTGTCCTTTAGGTTCTATATATCCTGTCTTTGTTGCCAGTTGGCCCTATATGTCCTGTCTTTGTTGTCAGTTGGCCCTACATGTCTCGCCTTTGTTGTCAGTTGGCCCTACATGTCCTGTCTTTGTTGCCAGTTTGCTCTACATGTCCCGTCTTTGTTGGCTTTATATGTCCCGTCTTTGTTGCCAGTTGGCCCTATATTTCCCGTCTTTGCTGCCAGCTGGCCCAATATGTCCCGTCTTTGGTGGTCTTACATGTCCCGTCTTTGTTGATCCTACATGTCCCGTCTTTGTTGCCAGTTAGCCCTATATTTCCCGTCTTTGTTACCAGTTGACCCTATATGTCCCGTCTTTGTTGCCAGTTGTCCCTATATGTCCCGTCTTTGTTGGTCCTATATGTTCCGTCTTTGTTGCCAGTTTTCCCTATATGTCCCGTCTTTGCTGCCAGTTGGCCCTATATGTCTCGTCTTTGTTGCCAGTTGTCCCTATATGTCCCGTCTTTGTTTCCAGTTGGCCCTAAATGTCTCGTCTTTGCTGCCAGTTGGACCTATATGTCCCGTTTTTGTTGCCAGTTGGCCCTATATGTCCCGTCTTTGTTGGTCCTTTATGTCCCGTCTTTGTTGCCAGTTAGCCCTATATGTCCCGTCTTTGCTGCCAGATGGTCCTATATGTCCCGTCTTTGTTGCCAGTTGCGTCGATGGTGATTCTCTACAACAACTGGTCTACCATACCATCGTATAAGAAATCGACTCTCTACGAGGACGAGAGAGGGGCGGGTGATTTACTGGCGTGCTAGTTTTTTTAATGTTATAGAGCAAAAATAGTGTGATAGCGGATCAGTCCGAAGGCTATCATTATGAGGAGGAGGATGGGGGAAGGTGCCAAAAACTAACATCAGTCGTGGGTTGACGACCTTGCTTTAATGTCATTTAAAGGTCAGAGCTTTTAAAGTCAACTTAGTCTGATCATAACAAATGTAATTTACTAGCAGCGGAGATTATGAACTAGACGCATAGTGTTGCTTAGGTTTAAGAACCCTGGGAAACGATCCTGAGAATGCACAAAACTATCATTCAGGCCCATATGTCTTTTTCTAAAAATTAACTCAATTTTCCCGTAAGATTATTTAAAATGTTTGTTTGTGTGTATGCTTGTTTTTATTTATATATTTATTTATTTAATTTGTTTTTTTTATTTATTTATTTGACATTTATTTATTTATTAATCCATTCACTCATTCACTCATTCATGTATGTTTTTTTTGTATTTCATCTCGGTTTTTTACCGTATTTAAACAAGAAACAATGTGACATGGACAAGCCGTTGTCATATAAGTAAAATATCGTTGAGTATACGACGTTAAACTCGAAAAAAGAAACAACAAGGTCAAGCGCTTAAACTCTGTCGGTACACCAAAATGCCGAAACGAGCCACGATTTCCAAAAAAATGAAAATAATAATTGACACACTTAGGGAAATGAATGCCCTAACTGTTGTAATTTTTATAAGGCTCGTTTTGTGATGTCAATGAATTTGATCGTTTTGACCTTGGTGGCTTAAATCTTCACTCAGAAATTACTAAATGAGTTACACGGTATTTTACACCACAAAAATCTTCGGAGTTATTCGTGTAACGAGATTGCACCGAATTAATGTATCTCAGTTGTAATGCTGTCAAAATTAACTTCTTTTTTTTTTGTCAATATAAAAAAAGATACTTTCTTCTTTTTTCCTTCTTTTTCTTGCTTTTCCACTTCCTCCTCATCCACTTCTTCTCTTTTCTTTTTATTCTTCTTTATCGTTTGAGGTTTTTCCGGCTTTCAGCAATACAAATGAATAACATCGTCAAAAGAAGAAAATCTCTTCATCATCCTTATCTTAGTATTATGAGACACGGCGAAATATTTATAAATTGCATCGCCAAAACAAACAAAGGGAAGAAAACTTTCCCTTAAATTTGTATACAAGATAGCAAACGTAGCTGGTCAACGTTTTAATTTGACCGAATGACCTGTGTCATAAGGTCAAATTGCATCAACCCAGGAATGCTGCTATACTAGTAAAAACAATATCAGCTAAATTCATGGTCTGTCCATTTGCACGCTTGGCTGAACTCACTGTAACCGGAGATGTTTTCGTAACGAAAAATTTAGTTGTCCGGTGAACCCATTCGAACGTATATGTGGATGTACAGCCGCCGTCCATTGCAAGCTTCTAAGTTCGAACACGTCAGCCGTACACCAACCTCAACATGTAAGTACGCTCTTTGCAGCTACAGCAGCTCATAGGTACGGCGGCTCATAGGGGACATTAATTTATTTTTTTCTATTTTGTATCGTTTTTTCTTTTTTTAATTTCTACCCGCCCCGATATTGATTTCCACCCGGCCCTCTATTCATTTCTACCCGGCCCCAAATTAATTTACATCCGGCACGAAATTCATTTCTAGCCGACCCTAAATTAGTTTCCACCCGGTCCGAAATTAGTTTTCACCCGCTCCGAAATTAGTTTATACACGGCCCGAAATTCATTTCTACCCGCCCCAAACTTAATTTCCACCCGGCCTTAAAGTCATTTCTATCCGGTCGGAAATTAATTTCCGCCCGGCCCGAAATTCATTTCTACCCGCCCCGAAATTATTTCCACCCGGCCCTAAATTAATTTCCACCCAGCCCGAAATTAGTTTTCACCCGCCCCGAAATTAGTTTATGCACGGCCCGAAATTCATTTTTACCCGCCCCAAAATTCATTTTCACCTGGCCCTAAATTCATTTCTACCCGTCCTGAAATTAATTTCCACCCGGCCCGAAATTCATTTCCACCCGGACCTAAATTCATTTCTACCCGCCCCGAAATTCGTTTATAACTGCCCCGAAATTCATATCGTTTTTTTTATTTTTAATTTTTTACATTTTCACTTGCTGTGAAAGACGCAAACGTGGCATCATTAGAGAGCAAATTGATTGATATTGCTGTCGTTATAGGCTTATATTCCTATTGAGTGTTTATTTGATTGGGGTTTAACGCCGTTATTAATTTTATCTCACTCCCATAATGGTGTGCCAGGCCAATGGGCGGCGGAAACCACCTTCGTCCACTTATTAGGTTATTTCACTCACATTGCGTCATGCCAGTGAAATTCATGAATCTACATATAACGTTCGGACGATTGGAAACGAATTTCGTGGCAGGTAGAAATAAATTTCGTGGTGGGTATATAGAAATTTTGGGGCAGTCAGAAATGAATTTCAGGCCGTGTATAAACTAACTTCGGAGCGGGTGAAAACTAATTTCGGGCTGGGTGGAAATTAATTTAGAGGCGGATAGAAATCAATTTGGGGGCGGGTAGAAATCAATTTAGGGCCGGGTGGAAATTAATTTTGGGGTGGGCAGAAATGAATTACGGGCCGTGCATAAACTAATTTCGGCCAGGTGGAAATTAATTTAGGGTTGGGTAGAAATGACTTTCGGGGCGGGTGGAAATGACTTTCGGGGCGGGTAGAA
>JARFOD010047250.1:0-10064 GCA_031763545.1 Mopalia muscosa
TCAACCTACAAAATTTTCTGAACAGGTATATGTTCTAACTAAGAAAGTGTTATTCCAAAATAACGAAAATACTGTTAGTCTTCTGTGATCAACCCCTTTTCCTCAACTCCTTGTCAATTACCTTAATGTCACTGTTTGTAATTAGAATGTTTGAATGTCATTACTTTAAAGAATAAAGATAAAAGTTGTCCAGTAAGACCTGCAGTGTGTTTGTGGTCAGGCTCTATGATCTCGACGGTCACATGATGGTTCAACTCTCGTCAAACTGCAAAAAGACAAGCACACACATAAAAATAACAAAGACTCTTATTCCGGGTTATGTATGTTAATCACGAGTTACTTTTTAACTCAACTATTTATGACATCTACAGCACACAATGATGAATAGGTTCCCACTGCTGGAGGCCAATTCATGACTTATTTTCTCGCGTGTTACCGTACACAATGAAAAGGGCTCAAATTAACCGACTTACATGTCTCTGTATTATTGTCGTTCAGGTTAGAAGGCAGTGCATTCTTGGGGTGGGTTTTTGGCGGCCTGCCAGTTGTTAAGCTATGTTAAATATATAACAGAACAAGCTGGTAAGACTATACTCCGCGCTGTCTGTGTGGGAGTAGCTGTGTTATACTGTAAATACAGGAAGAAAAGAGAGACGATAACTGTCTTCACTTAACATGTACACCATGACTTTAAAAGGAAGAAAACATGACTTGGTGAAATCCGCTTTGTTCCCGAGATAACGTGATATATGGGTACTTTTTAAAATTAAGCCGTGTCATATATCTCTTCTGACTGTATACCTTCAACATTTGTAGAAACAAACACTTATACTAACTACCGACTCATCCATTCTCTAATATAAGGCACAGTGAATCATTTTAACATGAGAGCGGTGCTTCATTTGTCCACGTGAGGATTATGCTTTCTATAGAACTACGTACAGAGGTTGATCTTGTTTAAGTCAATGTGTCAGTGTTAATGTATAGGTCTAATGTTACGATATAAACCGTCTCGTCTGTTTTAGATCCACACATTATGTTTGTTTGACAAAAATATTTTTGTAAAAAATAAACACATACAGGAATTCTAGTATAGGTGTTTGATTGTCAAATAATAAGAGGCTGCGATCCAGGAGCTCTAGGTGAATCGGAACTATACCGGTATTCATGTGTAGTTACTGAATAGTTTTATGTTTTTAGTTGATTTAAGTATGATGATCAGCCATTGGGCAGTAGGGTTTCTCAGGTTGACGTAAGGCCTACATACTAATACAGCTATGCACATTCCACCACTGGACCAACATAGGTCCAAAGCTTTGATACAGAATACATTGTTATCCCTATTTTAACTGCCTTCGGTTGATCAGGTTTCATCTTTGAAACAAGTTAGAATGGCATATTCGACCTTTCTCACTCCTAAATATCCCGGCACCTGGACTAGCTCTGTATCACTCATTCAATACACTCCACTCTTCCGTACATCGTAGCCTGGCTTGTAAGTAGTTGGCAGTAAATAAAATACCTTATTGACAAAATAACTTTTTATTTTCTTATTTATAAAGTGCGTGACGCATGTATTTAAGAAACATAAGTAGTAAGTGAAAACAATAATATTTTACAAAAAAATATCGAGACGTCAAGCCGTTTACTTAAGACTGTAGGCCTACGACGCATACAAACACTATATCGAGCAAATGGCCCACAAAGCGGCATGGGTTAGAAACTGTATTCTGGCATTTATAACACAGGACAAATAAATTGGTAGCTAATCACAACTTGATCAGTCTGTGAAGGCTGAACCTTTTAATTTCGTCATTTTCTAGACACTTCTATCTTCCTATGATTCTTGCAACCACCAAATTATCCCTGTAATGATCCATGCATTGCTAGTCCATCGTGTTTATTAGAAATTATAATGCCTTAACACTGCATTCCAGACAAAGACAAGTCATTCATGTCCAAACCTAAATTTATTGGCATATTTCTCCTCAGACCAATTTTTATACGGCTGCATCTGGGTTGAAATATCCATCTAGTATTTTCTTTATTTCCCTAAGTTTTACAGAGATCCAGGCGGCTCACCCAGTTATCTGATCATCTACAGTTCAGGTTAACTGGGGTTGTCACGTGTGATATTGACGTGTGTCTTGTTGATGTGTCTGGCGTTTCATAGCGGGTATTGATCGCTGTATTCGGTTATATCCTCACACGTCCGCCATTCTCATCTAGTCGATCACGTTGAGAAGAAACACTGTATCTGGCAGATTGATAATCCCCAGAGACAAGGTCAAGGTCGTCTGAACGAATGACAATTGCCGAGTCCGTGCGTCATCCAGTCCATTGTCGACGTAAATTGATTAAATGGTTGGTGTGATTAACAATATTAACTTTCCTCTCTCATACGGTATATATACATCCATGAACTAAGTATCATTGGAAGACATTTGTTTTAAATTAGAGTGATATATATACCTTTACAAATAAAACCCTTCAAAAGTGACATGCTTCGTTTATGCCCTCGTCATTTAACGTATTACACGCGTTTTAAAAAATCATCTTTCATATCAATGAGTCAGCTTTCCAGATAAAATACCTTTACATATAATAAACAAAACGTAAATGACATGCTTCGTTTATGCCATTAGCATTTAACGCATTACACGTACTTAAAAATTACATTTCATATCAATGAATGAGCAATCCAGATTTAAAAAGCCACAGAACTGAAAACATTTACTGCCGTTTTTCAAGAGCGCAAGCCTTTGAAAGACGCCACATGACCGCCGAGGATACGCCCATCGTCGCCACATACCCACCGCAGACGCCCATCATCGCCACATGAATGCACCGATACCCCCACCGTCGCCACATGACCGCCGAGGATACGCCCATCGTCGTCACATGACCGCCGCGGATACGCCCATCGTCGCCACATTACCGCCGCGGAAATAATAATAATAAACTTTATTTACAGAGAGTGAGTACAAAACTATACACTCAGTCAGCATTTGGTTGCTTATCTTCAGAGGCCCTTCTTACTCGCACACATACACAGATTTACACACACTTATCATATGTTATACAAACATTTAATAACACATTATAATCCATGATAATATAACATAAGAAAAATTACTGTGGTTGACCAAAGTTATGGTCCACATAAAGACTTTTAAACATTTTTACAGATGAGGCATTCTGTACATTTGAAGGGAGAGAATTCCATAACATTGAACCAGGATGAGACAAAGATTTCTTATACATTTCAGTGTGGGGAAGGGAAATTTCAGTTTGTTTGTTGAGGCAGAACACGGATTCATGTCATGTGGGATGGTTGCATGAAACTGGACTTTCATGTAGGATGGGTAAAAATCATGGATGGATCTATAGACAGTGACCGCCTTTTCTATGTCAACTTAGTCAAAAAATGATGGCCACTGTAAAATTTTGAAAAGTTCAGTTGATGGAGTATGTTTAGGTTTGTCTAAAATAAGATGTGCAACAGATTTTTGAAGTTTGTGTATTCTGTTGAGCATTTGTTTAGAGCAGTTACCATAGATACTCAGGCAATAGAGAATGGGAGGGGCAATATAACCATTACAGAAGAGAATTCGGTACTTTTGAGGTAGGAGTTTTTTTGTGATTTCTTAAAACAGATAATAGAGGGGATACAGAATTACAGACATGATTTATATGGTGTTCACAGGACAGGTTTTGGTCAAGGTATAATCCCAGCAATTTTTGGTGTGAGACTGATTCAACTTTTGAAGTTTCAATAAAAATATCTATAGTTTAATTAGATGTTGACTTAAGTATTTGTGAAGAACCAAGTAGCATAGCCTTGGTTTTCACAGGATTTAAAATCATCTTATTTTGAAACGCCCATCGTCGCCACCTGACCGCCTGGGATACGCCCATCGTCGCCACATGACCGCCGCGTAAATGCCTATAGTCTTCACATGACCGCTGTCTCATTTGCTTATTCTCACTGTTTCGGCCATGTGACGGTGATCTATAAAACATCAGCTATTATAAGCAGAAGTAAATGATTTTAGTTCCGTGGCGTTTTGTTTTGATAGCTATTGCTATCAATGTGATTTTTGTATAAACAAGATAATGGATTGTGTGTACATTTTTTGTAATGCTATTTACAAAAAGTGACGCAAACCTGAGTCTGCAGAAATATTCGGCATTAAGAAACCTCTGTGACTGGACAATCAGCACCATTCGATATGCCTTTTCCTCAGATCATAAAATAGTGAAAAACAAAAGACGAGAAGCTGTTTGATCTAATTTTAATTAGACTGAGGTGTGGTCGGGCCTTTTTAGTTTCAGGAACCGTGTCACTTTATGAAGTAAAGACAAGAACACACTTTTGTTAAGCAAATTTTGATTTCTTTACTTATTTTTGTTCTTGTCTAATGTTTGTGTCACACCCCCATTTTCCTTAATCTGGCTACACCAGTGATGTATAATTTCTGTTTTGTTCGTTAAACTATGGTTTACTGTATTTTACTGTTCGGGTCTATAGGGCCTCCGAATTTGACACCATGGAAAATTAGTATTGCTTACAACTCAAACAAGAAGAGTTATCGCCTCTTTATTTGATTAGAAATGTGTAGCGTGACAATGCGTTGAATAGAGTTTCAGGTCGTGACTCTCCTTCTTTTAAGCGTGACAAGGCGTTGAATAGAGTTTCAGGTCGTGAGTCTCCTTGCTTTGAGCGTGACAAGGCGTTGTGTAGAGTTTCAGGTCGGGACTCTCCTTGTTTTGAGCGTGACAAGGCGTTGAATAGAGTGTCAGGTCGTGACTCTCCTTGTTTTGAGCGTGACAAGGCGTTGAATAGAGTTTCAAGTCGTGACTCCTTGTTTTGAGCGTGACAAGGCGTTGAATAGAGTTTCAGGTCGTGCCTCTCCTTGTTTTGAGCTTGACAAGGCGTTGAATAGAGTTTGAGGTTGTGACTCTCCTTGTTTTGAGCTTGGCAAGGCGTTGGATAGAGTTTTAGAACGTGACTCTCCTTTTTTGAGCGTGACAAGGCGTTGCATAGAGTTTCAGGTCGTAACTCTCCTTGCTTTGAGTGTGACAAGGCATTGAATAGAGTTTCAGATCGTGACTCTCCTTGTTTTGAGCGTGACGAGACGTTGAATAGAGTTTTAGGTCGTGACTCTCCTTGTTTTGAGCGTGACAAGGCGTTGAATAGAGTTTCAGGTCGTAACTCTCCTTGCTTTGAGTGTGACAAGGCGTTGAATAGAGTTTCAGATCGTGACTCTCCTTGTTTTGAGCGTGACAAGGCATTGAATAGAGTTTCAGGTCGTGCTATTTTGATTGTTGTACAGCGAAGAAGAGTGTTTAAATTAATCGATAAGTGGTATGGTGGCCAAAACTGTCCAGTTTAGTTTGTTTGTTTGTTTGTTTGTTTGTTTGATTGATTGGTGTTTAACGTCGTACTCAAGGGTATTTCCCCCTAATAGCTTCCTGGTTGAATTGCTATGCTATTTTCCCAGCTCAATGCAATAGATCAACATGAATTCAGGTCAAATGAATAAATTGCATTTAGTAATAAATCTAAACCTGTGTTAATCCTTATATCGTCTTTCCAGTTCCGTTGTCGCTGCAAAAACATTTCACAAGCTAATGAAATTTTTTTTATATAGTCTCCATCACCATTTCCAATTTTCATAATTTATCTCATAAACCACTCCGCATCACAGCGGTCATTATTTCAAATGTGATCATTTGTAGAATAAAAACCATAAATCCCACGTGATTAAGACCCATGCAATAACATCTTCAAGTCCACCTAGGTCATGACATTAAGGGCTTATGACATATCTACTTTTTTGGCGATGGCGAGTCAGACTATAGAATGGGTTATAATATGGTGTGAATGTTATAATAATAAGAAATCTAATTAATTTAAGCTGCAAATTAACTTATGTCATAAAACATTGAGTTAGAAGGGATTGTTAAAAAATACGTGCATTTTTTATTAATGTTACTAATATACATCTTTCGACATTGTCAAGGAACTACATTTTTGTTTACTGAAGTAAGTCCTCCGATGTACTGTGAGCATCATCTCAAATTACTACTCGTCGCCATTAAGACTGGATTTTAAAATCACTTGATATACGTACGCTACATTATCTGATGGTTTTGATAGTTTTGTTATGAGTTCAGAACATAAAAAAAATCCAAAATTTAATTTCCGTTTTGTTATGCCATATGAAGCCGTTTAGTTGTTTGGTTATTTATTATCTTACATCCGTGACCTGAGTACAGCACGCTTGGTCATAAAAATGGCGTGAATTGTGCGATTGTAACCAGGAATATATGTAATACCAGTAATACTGGTTAGATAGTGATGGCGCGGGTTATACCAAAGCTCACAGTCTGCGCTGAAAAGCATTATGGTCTTTGATGGTTATAAAATAAATGTCTATGAGTGTGGCTGATGTTCAGACGCGCAGATAAATGGACTTCCGGTGCACAAAATATACGATTTTGATTCGTATTATTTATTCATATACACGATCGAACTCTTTTTAAAACCACGAAGAACATCATCAGTCTTATTTAACACAGAATAAATCGTTGAAATAAACACGTCCCATCACGTTACTTTGTCCTAGAGTCATGTGGAGATGGTTTACTTCAAAATTTGTAGGTCAGTAAATATGTTTGTTACCTCCAAAGAACTGCACTGCGTTGCAGCTATATGGCACCATAGCCAAGTACCAGTATATTTAAACCAGTTGTAATTTGCTGGCGATAGTGATAAAATAAATACACTCGGTCAGTGTGCGTTAGACAGTAACCTATATTAGACTGTTCTGTTAACTGGCCACACACAGCACATGCGTGCTATAGTTTATAGCCCGGCATGCCGGCGCTTAAATAATCAAATCGTTTGTATACCGGTACGCAAATAGAAATTATCATATAACTTGTTCATATTTGTCATTTAATCCCATAGATCAAACTTATATTAACCCAAACCAGTGAGTATGAATTCAAATAGGTTGTCAGGGATTGATCGTGCTAAATCTTTCTTCCTCCTGGTTGTTTTCGTCTATTGTAAAACGGCACTTTGCCCTTCACTGTGATATCGTTTACAGATAATCCTGAGAAGTTGCGACCTGTAATAACCAGTAGTAATTTGTAATATGTAAATGCCATAATAGAAATGAAGCCTGTTATTCCAAATTGCTTGAAGGACGACTATAGGGCCCTAGCCACTATAGTACCAGATTTGACTGCTAATGGTTGATTAGAGTTTAATCGTCAACATGGCACCACCTCATCTAACAACGACCTAAATTGAATAGCTCTTCAATATATCGGCACAAAATTATTATGAGTTCAAACTTATCATTATAGTTAAGGGACTGTGAGCAAGAGATTCACAGTAGGCCTATCCCAATTCACAAGGACCTGAATTGTCGAAATAATGGATTGAATTTGCTCGATACTAAATGATTCGATTTACTTTGTTAAAATACGAGTACTTTTGTATTTTTTTTTTTTTTTATTAAAGTTATACGTACGGTTACCGTTAGGCTATTTCAAACTTTCGAGTTAGTAACATATATTTCGACTTTGTGTTTCGAGTTATTAATTCGAAAGTGTGACTGATCTGATTTATGAGACTTCACCATGCAACACTGTAATTGGTTCCATTTTTATTTGGCCCTATTGCGCTTCCGAAAAAATAAAAAATAAACAAGTTGTGTTAGTTTTTATGATGTAGTTAACCTGAAGGCCTATATAAATGTCGAGAGTTGAGGAGTTCGCAGAGGAGAGAGAGGTATGTGTTGCTGGTATGTCGACAACAAATGTTAACTATGTACATATGTAGTCTATGTAGGTTATAGCTGTCGAGTAAGTACACATGACCTGGTAAGGTTAGCCGTTCAACGGCCGAGGAGATGAAAGGTCGGTTTTATCTATATCTGACTAACAGAACATGATATACTTGTCTGAACTGTCACGAAATGATAGGTTATTTTAGGTTATTTATGGCCGCTCACTTACAAAGCATAGTCGGACTATGTACTGATACTAACTCGGTCATATGTAAATGATGGATTGAGATTAGATAATCACCGCGCGAAGTATACCAGCACGGTTATGTGAATGACAAAGCTATAAATAGGGGTTAAAAATACACGAGATTTTATTCGCTAAATGTTCACACTTAGGCCTATTTCCTGGAATTGTTGTAAAATGTATTTACTTGTACTTGAACCTATAGGAAATGAGATGCTTTGTTTACCAAGCCTTAAACTGTAGAACCCCCTACAGTTCAGAAATCCTGCTGTCGGAAAATTGTAGGACTATTCCTAACTATACTACACAGTAACACATGGTTTTGTATGGACAAAGACTGGGGCAGAGTCAAGTTCAGGCTAATTTCCATCAATATTATGACAGGTTATTGATTCGAGAGATAGGCCTAGTATTGTCACCCCCATCAGTTTAATTGATCAGAATTTAAAAACAATGATGTTTAAATGGAGACAGCAGCATAAAGGAACCTACCACAGTGACGAACACAAGATGGGCTTAAATTATGACATGATTGTTTTTAAATTCATATTAACTATTGCTTTTAATCTCTACAGTTAGCAAAAATGGATTGAAGATCAAAATGAATCAGACAGGCCACAATCTGATTTGTTGTAGAATGTATAAGAGCATCCTCAGGTTTATATCATACTGTGTTATATCATCTGGTTTATATCATACCATTGGACACTGGACGCAGTCGCCATGTCAAACTGTTTGATTCAACAGCGCTTCAGTTCAATTGGTAACGGCAACCACACTCCATGCCACTTGCACCAAATAATGCTTCGAGACCGTCTGTGGCGGCCACAAATGAGCATTGTGTTGCGCCGGGGCAAAGGTACAGTGTAGCTTCCACCGAACACCCGGTAGTGAGAAATGGACATGTTTGATTGGGACTTTTTACACATACGACGTTTGTCACTCATGTGATGACGTGTCAGGCCAATATGAAGGAAACTTCCTTCGACGACATCGACAACAGACAAGTACAAGGCAGGAAAATTACGATGGCAAAACAAAGACACCACAAACGATAGGCTTAGTTTTTTGGTTTAGCTGTAAGGGGGAAACGAGAAACACATTCTGGATAACCTCCTGGACAATCACGACACAACTCCCATAGTGCACCGCTATGGAAACAGGCAAAACTCATCTGTAGTGTTGCTGGGTTTAGAATTGGCCTTTAAGGTGTAGAGCTATTCGCCTTCGATATCCAGTACCGGCTCATTGATCAGATGGACCTCGCCCTATTATATTTTGTATTCGTTGTACCACCTGGCAACTTAATCATCTACATCCATCGTTTTGAAAAAAGTCAGGATTGTTTCCATGTTTAATTAAACAAAATGAGTAACTAGCAGGTCCCGTACTACAGGCTCATATTTATAAAAAAAATAAAATAAAAAAAACCGTCTCATAGTCCTTGACAAACCATCTTTACCTACTATCTTTGGTTCCAGAACAGTTTCTTCCTCAAATGACAAGTCAAAGTGCTTATCACCATATTGGTTTGGGCAATGTGGTGGAAGGCAATCCTGACTGTGGTTTGAAGACAATCTGTCAGCCCGTTTTTCATGATCTGTTTTTGTACAAAATCAAACTTTTTAATATTCACCAAAATTTGGTCAAAGGCCATTTTGGTAGAATCCCATTAATTTTTGCAACTGGAGGAATTCACAATGAAAATATTTCTTTAAAATGCGAATTTCTTCAAAACACAAATTCATATTCCTGGTTCCTAGCTGATCAGCCAAATTGCTCTCCCGTTATCATTTTCTTAACATTTACACGTCGGTTTACTTTGTATATAATGAAATTATGGCAGTCCTGTCCATAATAGTTTTCAGAAGTAGGCGAACTGCAACCCCATCAGTTTGGAGTTAATCTGGGTATTTGTTAGAGGTGTCAGGTACACAATACGTAGGCATACAGGCAACATATAGGCAATGGCAGGCATATTGTTTTGCTGACTTTGGTGAGGTGTACTGCCCTGC
>JARFOD010047261.1:0-23354 GCA_031763545.1 Mopalia muscosa
GAGAGCATAATTGAACACAATAAATGATGCCTGTTTTACCTATATGCATTTTATTGCAGCCTGGAGTATCGCTTTAACAAACTTTACCCACCAAATACTGCCAATCTTTTTTTGCTGCTTTTTTTTCTCTCTATCCTATTTGTTTTATTTTATCTTTGTCTGGGCAAACAAACATACAAGTCTTGTGAATAGTGTGCAGAATTGTTGAATAATGTTGACTTTCAACCAGTACCATGGATCATCTGGTAATGAACGAAAATTTATAGAACTCGGTTCTGTGGATATAAGTTTGGAAGTTTGTAGTACATCCTTTTTTTCCAGGTTTTCTTCTATTATTCACCTTTATTGCTATAACAGAAAGAATGTCAAAATGGCAAGAAAAATCAAAAATTTGCATTTATTTAGTTGCTGTGACTTTTTTTCAGTTGTAATGAAATGGCTGTGCTTGTGTTGTTAACATTTTGTTCAGAAGGCGACAATGGTCCAGATGCAATTAACCTGGCGAATTTCCTCAATCAACACATTAAACTTAAAGATGTCCAGGTGAGAATGATATTCTCTTTGTGCCCTGAAGGGGAAATATGGATTGGCTGTTAAAGTTTATATACATCTGTATTAGACTGATGCAGCCTTCTTGCTTTAAGTCTTATCTTGACCAAACCCTATTGTGATAATACGTCAAGTACTTTTTTTTTCTTTCTGAAAATAGCTTGAACAAATACTTAGTCATTTTGTCCTTTTTCACCATTTCTCACAGAAAATGAGAATGTGCCAAAGTAAAGGTTCTTGTTGACCCACCTGTGCATGAATCTGATGAATATGATGTTATCAAAATATGAGCACATATCTAAGGTACAATGGAAAATACCAACTTAAATCAATTTTTGTTTCTGTTTCAGCCTTTGTCTTCTACTGGTGCTGGAGAGTCAAATAAAATGTCCTGGAAAATCCCTAGTTCATGGAGACTGGCATTTGGCAGCAGAGCAGATCCTATGTTATTTCATTGAGGAACTGAGAATGTGACAGACTTTGCTAAGAAATGAAAGAATATATTGTCTGTCAGAACTAACAATGATGTTTGACGGTTATATGCTAAGCCTATATAACTCTTCAGTATGTATTAGGATCAGACTGAACAAGACAAGTTATATGCTTTATATACGAAATCTGTGGATTAAAAGTGAAAAGAACCTGTCATGAAATGAAATTAGTACACCTGTGGACAGATAGGCAATGTGCTAATTGCCCAGACCTGCAACCATGGCTCATTGGTTAGCAAGCCTGACGACTGATCCTCCTCTGTGAATGTACAACTGTCGAGTTCAAGTCCCCTTGTAGAGGATTGAATGATGCTGACAGTCACTGGGGTTCTTTATTGAGGTGTGTTTGTGTATTCCATGAAATGATTAGTAAGACAGTAGGACAAACCAATGTCATATGTACTCGCCTGGGGTATTCTGTACACATGAATTCTCACAAACATTAAGGGCCTGAGTTAGTACTTGACAGAACCCTTTGGTGCAATCAAGGTAGCCTTATAGATGGTCGCATGGCTGAGTGGTCTAGGTGGTCGCCATTTACTGCTGGTGATTCAGTGCCTAACTCTGAGGGTCATCAGTTTGATTCTCGAACAGGTTTCAACCTGCAAAATTTTCTGAAGTAGAATCTGTTAAAACTAAGAAAGTGTTATCCCCAAAATAACGAAAACACTGGTAAACTTGTAGTATGTGTTACAGAGAAAATTGTTAACAATTCTGAAACACTCATCGAAATGATCAAAATAAAATAGTGTATTTATTTTACACATGTTCTTGCCAAATAGTTTATTTGAATGAGGACAAAAGTAGCAATCAATGGTGTTTCACTTATTCATGGCCATTTCAAGAGTTCAGGTTACTCCTAGGTTACTCATGTGACAAACACCCAACAAAGAATGTGAAACTTTTACACATACAAATTACTGCAAAACTAAAAAACCTTGACTCCTACACGTCTTATAAAGCAAAGACCATTTCATGACTTCATCGTTGAATAGCATTCTAATATACAGGCTTTAGTTAAAAGATGTCTTTAAAGTGCAGAGGACCCCTTCTTAGTGCTGTATGTTCCCAGTATCAACATCCTGATTTGCTGAGCACTGGAGAAACAAATTGCCCAACAAAACAAAACTCTTCATATTTTATTATTGAATTACACAGGCAATTACTGTTAGATACACAGCTATCACAAATATGAAACACTTGCCAGTTGGGCACAGGGTGAAACACCAATCAATGTACATGGGCCTTTCTTAAGATGCATGTGTAGATTACGTCGTACATAAATACCACGATGACGCAATGCTTTCGATAGTGGACGTTATAGTAATGTATGTTCAACATAGTTACATAGGCCACGCATGTTTCGTGGGATAGGCCCCACATTCGAACCCAGCATGTTAAAGAATGACCTTTTAGTTCAATATAGTTAAATTTTTAATTCTGCCGAAATACTAATTCATTATATTCTGGTCAATAAAAGATAATCAAGCTGAAGAGATTAATTGATGCACAACGTAATTGGCAATAAGTTGCAATTTGAAAGTGCAGCACTGGCTTTTCTCCATCTGGGGGAAAAAAACATTTGTTTTATCATGGTTGTCACTCATACATTATGATACCTACATGTATCTGTGGAACAGCCATTACTTATAACACAAAACTGTTCATTAGTATTCACCATAGCAATGTTGTCAGAGACTCGGAGGTTTATAAAAGTTTACAAGAGTGACAGTCTTTTGCAAAAATACACATTTATTGTATTTGTTTCTTTTGCTCATTCCTTTCCTTTTTGATGTGTGAAGATGTTACTTAATATATAACAGAATTGCTGCTAAATCAGTTAAACACTTATAATGTGCAGCGTTGGATTACCTGGAAATTATTTTCAGCCAAGTATAAGCCAGTTCAACCCCTTTTGATATAGACATCGATGTGGATTATTGTGTTTGACCCATGTGGAATGGCCTGTAATTTTGGGCTGTCCCCACTGCAGCTGTTTTGTCATACTTACGGCAGCAGTCATTTAATTGGCTGTCTGAGGAACAGCTTGAGACCGTTACCAATCAAATATATGTGTGGAGATAAGGACTAGAAACAACTAATGGACGATGTTATTTGTATGTAAAAATCTATCTAAACCCTGTTTTACGGCTGACAATCCTTAACAACTAATGGAAGATGTTATTTGTATGTAAAAATCTATCTAAACCCTGTTTTACGGCTGACAATCCTTAACAACTAAACAACTAATGGAAGGTGTTATTTGTAGGTAAAAATCTATCTAAACTCTGTTTTACGGCTGACAATCCTTAACAACTAAACAACTAATGGAAGATGTTATTTGTATGTAATAATCTATCTAAACCCTGTTTTGCGGCTGACAATCCTTAACAACTAAACAACTAATGGAAGATGTTATTTGTACGTAATAATCTATCTAAACCCTGTTTTGCGGCTGACAATCCTTAACAACTAATGGAAGACGTTATTTGTATGTAATAATCTATCTAAACCCTGTTTTACGGCTGACAATCCTTAATTAACAGACATGCTTTATCAGAGGATCTAAGGAAAGAATTTCTGTATATTCGAAGCTTAATGAGAGTTATATAAACAGTGATGGAGGCACAGATCATAGCTAGTTTGTGGAGATCTCGGCTTTGTGCTGACAAAGTTTTCACAAGCACTCTTCTACTTCAAAACAGCCAATATGAGCTCTTAATAATGGCGGGTGGGCCATTGCCCTGCAGAATACTCCCTCGGTTGATCGTAAGAGACGAAAAAAGAGGTTGCTTTCTGTTGCCCTGGTGTTCTCAGAGCTAAAGGGTAACAGGAAGCAGATTTGTTTATGATGTTCTGTATTTTTGTCCGTCGTCATATAAGTGAATACCCTTAAGTATGACGTTAAACACCAATCAAACAAACAAACAAACTTAATAATGAAACATGTGATTTTCTGCCAATCGTATTCTCGTGAGAGTTTCTATACTGGATGATATTAAAACATCGCTGATATGCCAGGCCATCGCGCATCAATTTCAGCCAATATTTGGGTCTATGTTAGGCACAGACCAGCAAATAAAACAAGCGCAAAAGAAGATGGCTCAGTGTATCTTAGAGTCAATGTTTAGATGTAGGAAGTAGAATCGATCCTATTTTAGAAAGGTCTTCTGTAATACCTTAAAAAAGGGCAGTAACTTTCTCTCTTTAATAAAATTACCAAGTATGACAGGAGGGAATGTGTAGGCCCTACTATTGGTGTGTTAATGGCAATGAAGTGCTGTTGTAGCTTTAGCCCATAGAAGGCTATAGATGTCAGCTTTTGTTCAAGCAATGACAAAAAGGGAATCCCTACCTGCAAGTCAAATACACATATACACATGTATGTACTAGAGGAATAAGCCATGTTAAATAATGTACAGTTTGTTTTCAGCTTAAATTGCCTATTGATAGTTGGTTGTAAAAAAGGAAAATGCACAGTTCTGATGGGATGTAAAATAGGAACATACACAGCTCAAATGGGATGTAAAGTAGGAACATACACAGCTCTAATGGGATGTAAAATAGGAACATACACAGCTCTGATGGGATGTAAAATAGGAACACACACAATTCTAATGGGATGTAAAATAGGAACATACACAGCTCTGATGAGATGTAAAATAGGAACATACACAGCTCAAATGGGATGTAAAGTAGGAACATACACAGCTCTAATGGGATGTAAATTAGGAACATACACAGCTCTAAAGGGATGTAAAATAGGAACATACACAGCTCTAATGGGATGTAAATTAGGAACATACACAGCTCTAATGGGATGTAAAGTAGGAACATACACAGCTCTAATGGGATGTAAAATAGGAACATACACAGCTCTGACTAGGAATCCCCTGTAACATGGGATGTTGGTCGAGATGACAACACTTTCATCTAGAATAGTTCATGCTTGAATAGAAAACTAATTGTAGATGCGTCTGTCTTTTCATTCAAAAGTTAAACTGATACTCCGTGCTGCAATATAATGCATATATGTGAAAGGGGCAACATTTCTTCTGTTAAATTATGCTCTCTAATTTTCTAATCAAGTTATATCAATTTTATACTTGGATCTTAAAACAATGGGTAATGCACAAACAACTGTCAAATTTATCAACACAGCCATGTCTAGGTACTTTCATCATTAAGCAGAAGAGTTCCACAAATATTAACCAATCAAATATCTTTCATTTAAAAAAAAGTGCCTACGTCACAAGACGAATAGTGGACTGTTTAAACCTTTGACAATTCACCTATATAGATCATTGGTTCACTCATAAGTCGATGCCATATTTAAGTATGTTTAATGGTAACCGTTAAAGAAATATAGGGAGTCATTTCAGCCTGGAGTATCGCTTTAAGCTGCACATGGCTTAACCATTGATGAATTGTAGAGTCATTTGCACATCATGACAACACACTCAACAAAACTCATATGAATTTCCTGGGTTTACTACATGTGACTTTAATCCTCAACTCAGGAGAAAACTTCTGCTTGATTTGGCTGAATTTGGTGTTTACGATAGCCCCATTGCTATCTATTTTTATTAGACAACTTAAAAAGTGACCTTTTATGAATCCCTGTAAGCTTGATCTAATTGAACATTATAACAAGGGAGATTGCATTAGAACTGTATTAGATATAGTTTTAATAAGATTGATCTAAGTACTGGACTCTTTTTTTTGTTAGTATCCTCAAAGATATCTTAGGGGTGAAAGGAAGCAAGGATTTTAATGAAAACATGTAATGTTGGCCATTGAACAGTCATTTCTAGGCTTCAGAACAGCTTGCGGTATACACGAACTTTAAACTATATGTTTATACTACTGAACAAAAAAAGTACAACAATATTTTTATCATAGATTATATATATTTTATTAAGAAGGGCAATAGAAAGAATATAGAACAAGATTAAGAATAAGCACACAGAATAAACTGCTGAAAAAAGGAAGAGATTAAGAATACCATGAAGATTAAGATCAGGGAGAAATCCATTCTATCTAACATACATAACATGTCAATTTGACAGATTCATACCAATGAGTCACATCACCAAGTTTCCAGTACAATACTGTTAAACATTTCTTTAGCAATCAGCTACTAGTATTAAATGTATGATACATCGCCTAAAATTACCTAATCCATACAGTCAACTGCTGCCCATAATAATACAGATCAATAGGTTGTATGTAGGCAGGTCAAGCTCACTGTAGTGACCCAAGTCTCGGTGCATATGCCTCCTAATGTAATGTACATATTTTTTTTTATATATTTTCTATTGACATGAAGGTCCAACAATTAGTGAAGCAGATATATACACATTAAAATATCAGAGAATTCATTTTTCTGCACCTCAAAGTCATATACTGTATAAAATAGCTTAAATGAATATTAACTACCAATCAACTGAAGAGAACAAGATGTGGCAGTATCAAAGTTCACCCTTTAACACAGTGCGTATATTATTATCAAGAGTCAATTCGGCTCAGTATAAAATATGGGTGATCAGGAATATATGAAATGCCCAACTAACAGTAAATACACATTAAAATTTTAATAAAATTGGTGTCAAAATAAAGCAGGATGAGGATAGAGAATCCTGATTATGTATGGGCCATTGAATTTGGCATCGGAGCTTGAAAAACTTTACAGAGACTTCCCTGATCCCACTCAGTTGGAGCAGTATGTTTGTTGGTTATACATGAAATCAGTTATACACATAAACTGGAAAACAACCAGAACCCATGTTGACTGTATGAAAGGTTTAATTTAGTTGTGATTGTTTCTTTGGGGTTTAGAGTCATACTCGAGGGTATTTCACTTATACAACGCAGATTGTCCACTTCATACTGTTCCTAGCGATTGCAGGAGCCACAACGTGTGACTCACTCATATACCTGATGGTCGTCCGACGTACTTATCTCGTGAAGTATTGTAGAACAGGGTATTTCCATGGTTATGCAAACTTATTTTAGGAGGACCCATTTACAGGTTTCCCAAATCATTTGAAGAGTCGTCTTAATTAGCATTTTGCTACTGGTTTTGACCAAGTTTCTCAATCGGATCATCGCCTAAATTTGTACCATCAAGCAATTTTGCCGTATTTGTCATAAATGAACATTTATGTATTTAAAACATCAGCAAAGCAGCCGCACATAAGGTTCTCACAAAATTTGATAGGACTGATTTTAAGGTAACGCCTAAAAAGATGACAGCACAGGTCTATTGTGTAGGGCAATTCTTTGTGTTGTAAGACAGGACTTTTTATTCCAGTACTCGCATATATACAGGGACATTGTCAGTCTAGACGCGTTTATCTGTTCCTTGTCATCCCACACAGGGATATAATATAATCATACCACTATGACTGTTTAAGAATACTACCTCACTCGCTTTCTTGAACAAATACAACTCAGGGATCACAAGCATCCAGGTCTGCACCAGTGAAAATAATCAAGAACCAGCAATTTACATTGGCTAATGTATAAGAGAAAATAATGCGGAGCTTTTTGAGATATTAATGGGCTTCATAATTGAATGCTCATGCCAAGTCTTATCTGTTCTAAATTAGTGTATCGCTTATTGTATGCAAAAACTTCAGTATTTTTCTAATAGTGAAATAACAGAGCTGGAAGCAGTCTAACTGCTGCCCAAAAGTGTCACTGAATAATGTTCTAGGGCCAGTTGCTTGAAAGGCAATCAGTTGCCGACAAATCGATAATAGAGAATAAAGGGTTGATTTGACATCATCTTAAAGCGTATTAAATTAAATAGCATTTTTAGCACATGGCTCCAGGTCAGTAGATATAATACTGACAAAGACATTTGATACATTATGATTTGTCAAGGTATATTATTGGTTTAATCTGGCTTGCTGTCATTCTCGTTGAGGAAACAGTTGTCCCTGTTTACAATGAAGTTGGTAAATATACAATCTCCCCATTAAACAGAATTTTAAAAAATCCCTTTCTAACTCTCACACAAATACAGTCATTGTCTGAAAATACACAAAATCCCACTGACAGAAGAACATAGCTTTCAAAGTGAGGTGTCTTGGTTTGAGTTTCGAACTCTTCTTATTCTAGAGGTACAAAGTTGTGGGGTATGAGGAGTTGTTAAAGGCTTGCCACTTGGGTAAATTTCTACAGGTTTGTAATGGCGAACTGGGTTGGCTCTATGTACCATTTCCTGTCGAAGGCGATTAATGGCCTCTCGATCCTCTTCTTGCTTTTGCATCTCTTCCTGGCGAAAGGAAGCGCTTATTGCAGCTTCTCTGTGTTTTTTCATCTCTTCATAAGACTCTCTCTCATTTGCACGTTTTTGTGTATTCAACTCAAATTCAGTTATATCTAAAAACAGAGAACAGTTATACTCAAATTAAAACTTATAAAATTGATTGGAGTTGAATGCGGTCTTTGAGGCCCATTGAAAGACAGCAGTATGAAAAGGAATAACTCTTTTCAACAAAGCAAAACAAATCAAGGACTGTTTCCATATATCATTCTTTGGCTGATCAGCATTTTTGTTCAAATGACTGATGCAGCAAACAATAGGTGAACAGGCCCGTGCTGTTGGGGAGAATGGTAAATGTTAAATATGTTCACATTTTTTAGTGGTATACCTGGGTTGTTTGCATGTTACTTTATATTTTCAGGAATTATCGAGTAGAGAAGCAGTAATTTTTACTGGCTAAATAAAGGTTATTTTGTGAGTCTTCCTCTATTAAATTACAATACAACAAAGTATCTTTAAGTTTAGCTGTGGTTATTTGTGAGGGACCAACTAGCAGTAGTGTGACACTAAAGTTTAATATCTTCTACAAAGGACAATAATAGGCATTCGATTCCCGGACGGTTTTCAACCTGCAAAATTTTCTAAACTAGAATCTGTTCAAACTAAGAAAGTGTTATCCCAAAATAAAGAAAATATTGTTAATCTTCACTTTCTAAAAGACACAACAATTATTCATTGTTCGATTCCCGGACGGTTTTCAACCTGCAAAATTTTCTAAACTAGAATCTGTTCATACTAAGAAAGTGTTATCACAAAATAAAGAAAATATTGTTTATCTTCACTTTCTAAAAGAGAACAATTATTCATTGTTCGATTCCCGGACGGTTTTCAACCTGCAAAATTTTCTGAACTAGAATCTGTTCATACTGAGAAAGTGTTATCCCAAAATAATCCCAAAAAGTAATAAAATTGTTTTAATGAGTATATTCTTACCATTAAGTGTATATGTATGTTATAGCATTGACTATTTATTTGCTTTGTGTATTTTAAAGGAGTGTTGTTGGAAAACAATACTTACCAACTAAAGGTTTGCTAGATTTCTTCGGTATAAACGGTTCCTTCACAAGAACTGCTGGATCTTGGGCTTTGAAAATCGTCATCTCTTTAGCATGTTGTTTTTCTTCGTCAATCTGAAGTTAGAAAATAAAATACTTGCACATTACTTTGATTTTTTGACAGGTGGTGACATTATTTTTGGAGACGCTTAGAAAATCAACTAGAGGACTTTGTGTTTAACCATTTATACAGAGACTTGGCAAACAGTTGTCTTGAGTGATTCAACCAGTATTACAGTAGGAGCCGATTGCTCGAAGCATTATTAACTTCAATCTGACATTAGAAGACAATCATGTTGAAGTCTGTCTACTGTTAGTTTTTTTTTTTTTTTTTTTTTTTGATTGGTGTTTAAAGTCGTACTCAAGGGTATCTACTATTAGACATTTAATATTGTGCTAGTTGCTAATAGATTTTAATGCCGACAGCTGTGTTTGAATTTTGCTTATCTAAGGGAGATGCATTCCAACATTTACATTAGCACAACCAAGACATAAAGTGTTTTCATTCTACGTAAAGAAAGCATTGCTACCCTTCAAACAAACAGCCCTGTGACAGAAGCAGTTAAAACGAAATATAGTTATTTGTTGGTTCAAAGCAATAATGTTAACTTTAAACAACCGTTACAATTTTAACCATATGGTTTGTTCTATGGTGCTGATAGATATTTCACATTTGTGATGATAGAGGCCATTTGTAAACCTGCCCAACTTAGTATGATAATACAAAAAGAAACCTGGTAAATGTAGAACTTGGAAAGACAAACCCACTAAATCTTACTTTCTGTGGTCCTGTAATAAACATTTTTAAAAAATTAACTAAATTACCTTTTGTTTGAATTCTTCCAATCGTTTCTTGCCTCTTTTGTCTAGCTCCAGATCAAATGGTTGGGGAATGGTAGCCGGTTTGGTTGTTTTAGCAGGCAGCACTAGATCGCCGCATACCACGCTACCTGGCAGGGGATTAGCTCGAAAATCAGGAATCTGCCGAGAAAACGAGATGTCGCACTGTAGACACTATGTTTTTTATATCTAGTGGTAGCAATTGCATACTATAAAAAAGTTTTTCCCATCTATAATCTTTGACAATATTAAATACCAGCTAGCGTGGTATAGTATATTAAGAAAAACATTCTACATGTAAAGATAGAAATTCTTTGAACCAAAGAAAACACAACTGAGACATTCCAATTAAAATTTTGGAAAAATGACAGGTTTATAAACAACTTACTTTACGTTCTTCTTCTTTTATTTGTTTTATTTTTTCCTGTTTTTTAGCTAGTCTCTCTCTGTCTCTCTCCTCGAACGTGAATGGTTCTATCATGACTTGCTTGTGGGGAAGTTTAGGCTGGAATGGTATGCCTGTGTGGGGAACAATATTTCTTTTAACAGGAACATAATCATCTTCCTCATCCTGGTGGGCCCGGGGCAAGTGGGCGCGGTGCTTGAGGGCAAACGCTGGTGACTGAGCAACAGTAAGGGCTGCCCTTGGAGCTGGTTTAACGCCCTGTGGAAGAAAACATTTTACATTGAAAGGCTTTTTTTAAATTTTTTTTTTACATCCAGTGCTCCAAAACTATGTAGCAAAAAGCACATATTTGACATACTTGAACTGGTCTTAATCGTACATTGAAACTTTTCCATATAGACTTATTCGTTACAATGCGATTTGTTTTGAAAATAGGAGTACTCGAATAACCATTCATGATGTTGCTTCCCCCCCCCCATAGAAACTATCAATTCTACTTACTACCACTTTCTCCAGTATTTTGGAAGGAACTGGTCGGGCGTGGAACTCATATTTTTCTTCCTGTGTAGAATTGTTAGCCACACTGTTAACCTTTACTCTTCTATCAGAGGTCAAACTAAACTCTTCAGTTTGAGTCACGGGTCTGCTTTCAACTTTCTTCAATCCAAGTTCAGGGTGACTGAATATTTTCTGATTAACTGGATGGGCTTTGAATTGATTACTGGAAATGCAAAATGTCAGAAAATTAAGCACTCACAAACCATTAAAATTAAATTTGAGTAATAACATTCGTGTAAAGTGTAAACAAGAGTATAAACTTCAAAACAAAGTTTGGCGCATGATCAACCAAAAGAATGGTGTTTAAACCAACACTTGATTATATATTACATCTATCAGTAAAGTATTTCAACAAAAGCCACAGTAACCATAAAATATTTCAATTAGTAGAGTTTGGGTAAATTGGTTATTGATGTCCCTCTATTGCAAAGACTTGAAACCATGACTGTTTGTGTGTTTGGGGTTTAATGTTGTACTCAAAGGTATTTCACTAATATGACGGATTGTCCACTTCACACTGCACCTAGCCTTATTAGTGTGGAAAACTGAGAGGAAACTGTGTAAAAACCACACCCGTGATTACTGGAGTCACTACATGTGGCTCTCTCATATACCTGATGGTCGACAGGCACACTCGATCCCGTGAACGGTACATCAAAGCATTTTGAGTTTAGTAAGAATGGCTAACCAACTGGTTTGTTTGTTTGATAGGGGTTTAACGTCATACTCAAGGGTATTTCACTTATATGATGGCGGACTGCACCTCGTAAAAACTACCCCCAGGATTGCTGGAGCCACATTATGTGACTCGCTCATATACCTGATGGTGGACTCGATCCCATGAACATTGAAGCATGTTCGGTTTAGTAATCGTGCATGCTACAACTAAGCTACAGCCTCGAACAACATGAATGAGCTTCAAATATAATAGTCATAGCCAATATCGACAAACTCACTGTTTAATCTCTTCCAACTCTTTTTCTTCTTGTTCTTGTCGACTGATTGTAGATATGGGTCTTGATCGGCTACGAGTCTCAAATGAAGGGGTTTTGGGGATGGTCAATCTTGGTGGGGATTTGGAGTGACCTCTTGTCACAGCAGGTGCTTAAAATTGAAAGGTAAATACATTTATATGCACAAATCAGTTGAAAACTTTCAGGTAATTGTCATTTCAATTCATGGTATTTTAATCTATAATCCAATAGAGAATTAAGTGCATACACTTTTTACTGTTCATTTTTTTAATTACAATTTGTTTTAACCAATAATAATGCAAGATTTTTCACTGGCCAACAGTGAGGTGATGACACAAATACATATACAAAGGTTTAACATATACATGTACCTTTACAGAATATATTATTGTTCACCAGATTTGAATTTGGAATCTAAATCTGATTGATTGCTTGGTGTTTTATGCTGTGCTTAATTGTATTTCACTTATATGATAGCGGTGTATTCATACAATAATTGACACTGGCATAAACAAGATATGACTGTTTTTTTTTTATAATGCTAAAAAGTTAAGTATCCTCTGATGCTAAATAAAGACAGCATTGTTACTCTTCAAACAAAGGGTCCAGAGGGTTCCAGCACAATTGGTGAAGGAAACCTCCATTGGTGAACTGGCAACAAACAAGACCAGACAATCATAAGAGATAATAGAGATGGAGTTTGTGCTGTCCCAGAGCTCTGAGAGCACCTGTTAGCTCCCTCACATACCCCTGCAAGACACTTTTGAACAAATGACATTTGTTAAACAAATCTTGATGAATTATTTAATAAGACAATTTTCTTACTCTTAGTTTTGGATCTGAATCTGTCTGGTGTCTGTCTATGAAAGGCATTAACTCTCTCTGCCATGGAAAGGAATTGTTTCTCTTCTGATCTAGCTTTCTTGGTCTCTGTCAAGTTGAAGGGTTTGATCATCGTTATTCCTCCAGCTGGTATAGGCTTCTAGAAAAAGAATCAACATTCAACATTATCAAACTGTCTTTTTCAACAACAACAAAAAATCATCCCCCACAACAAAGAAAATTATTAAACTATAAGTATCAATTTCAAAAGTTACAAAAACTTAATTATTCTTTGACATCACAAACAGAAAAAGAGTTCTTACAATTTTTCTCATCATATTTTTTTATTAAAGAGATAATAGAACTGAGGAAAGATGAATAGAGAAAGATAAGACTTCTGACGAAATTCTAAAAACTAGGAAGTAGTCCATTGCGGAATGTCATTTACAAATGAGAAAGTAAGGTTGCATAAATAGATTAACATACTTGCTTTGCCTGTGATTTTTTTGTTTTAGTCACTCTTTGTGCCACCATGTTAGGTTATGGATATAACATTTACAATGTTTCCGCTACAGTTTGATTTTATATCTAACAACCCATTCAAAGAATCCTTTTTATATTATAACAGATACTTGCCAAGCTGTCAACCCAAAAACTGAGTAGTGCACCTTGGCAGAGAAATTATTTACCAGATGGCTTTGTTTTGTTATCCAAAAAAGCAGCCTTTAAAGCCTCCACCAGTTCATGATCTCTCCTCAGCATGCATTCATAGTGTTGATTAACACACAATTAGAGACAATATTCATGGCATGAGATAAGGGATTATTGAAGCCAGTGGGTATTAATCAGCTTTGACATCAAGGACTAATCCTTTCCAAAACCAGATTCTCACCCTTGAAACCCTGATGAGATAAGCCAGGCTAATCTGTCATAATTCAAAGTTTGACAATTGAGCTTAGTCACTCCATAAAGCTCAAGACTACATACATGACAGACTTGCCACTTTAGAATTTGAAACTCCTTAGATCACCGCTTCAGAGTGAAACAAGGAAAACTTCATTTTTTATTTGTTTCCAATCAATTATCATTAATATCATATGAAACTAGTTATGGATCAATTTACACCTATTGGAATAAACTTAATCTATTACATGCAGATCTTTTCCTGGTACTATGACAATGTTTTTATTTGGTTTTTCAAAATCTATTTTGAAAACTAAATTTGTTCTGCTTTATATGATCCATTGCCACAAAACATACTGACAAGAGAAAGAGGAAGCAGGTTAATATAGCAAGGAGAAAAATTGAACTGAATTATAAATAGAATTCAGCACAGAGTGTTTACTTGCATAGACAACATTTGGTCATGTGATTTTACAAGAACTGACCTAAGGAAAGATGCATTAATAAGACTTTTAATGTGCTTGAGTGAAAGTAAAAGGATTGTTTGCTTAATGCCATACTCAAGGGTACTTCACTTATACCGGGTATACAAGGGCTTTCATTTCTCATTGTCATAAAATGACCTCTTGAAAACCACCCCCGTGATTGGCTAAACTACATCTTGTGACTCACTCATACACCTGATGTTTGACAGAAGGACTCGGTCCCATGAACGGTAAATTGGAATAGGGTAAGGAAACGCACATGCTACTACTCAGCCATGCCCACAGCCTGCCTCATGCGACTCCTTCGTATACCAGAGGTTGACAAGGGGACCAGAACCCATGAGCCCATAGTCGGGAGTCCCACATAGTTTGTTTGATTGGTGTTTAACGTCGTACTCAAGGGTATTTCACTTATATGACAACGTATTGTCCACTTCACACTGTTCCTTGCCTAATTTTGGTGGAAGAAACCTCGTTAAAACCAACCCAGTGATTGCCCGAGCCACATTGTGTGACTCACTCATATACCGGCGGGTTCGAAAGACAGATTCTATCCTAAGAACGGTACAACACAGTAGGCTTTATTTAGTAAGTGCACTCACTAACCACTAAGCCACGGACCCACATAGAAACCAATGACTCCATGCCTGAGCCAGTGTGGACCAGAGGTAAGGGGAAAATAATCAAGTGGGCGTTTTTCTTGTCCCCAAAGAACCGAAAGAACAACAAATAAGAACATCAATAGTGATTTAGAGCTCTTGCAACATGCTTATCAACATACTGTAGTTACAAATTATAGTTCTCTCTTTGTTTTAACGAAAGGGAACTGAATCAACTTACTTGAGATGGAGTATTACTTCGTAGAGAATGTATGAAATCTTTTCCATCACTTCTGGTCTCCATTTTGTGAGTTTTAATACGACTGTCAGTCTCAAAGTGAAACTCCTCAGCTCTAGTACACTTCGACTGAACAGCTGGCTCGCTGGCTTTGGGGGCCAAGGCTTTTTTATAGCTCTGTTCATTCCTTTTCCTTTTTTCAGTTATTTGTTTTCTCATCATGGAAATTTGTTCCATCTGCAGTTCCTCTGTGGTTTTCTGTATTGTCGACGTGAGTTTCTGTTTCCTTATGAAAACAAAACAAACAAATTTTTGTATAATGTTTTTTCTCATAAGAAGGATAATTACTTTGGTGTACTGACAAACACTGGTTTTATGGCAACATATCATCCCTGTCTAACTTTTAAATAGTGTGGAAAACTGAGATGAAACCTTGAAAAAAAAATCACCCTGCAAATTCCTGATTTACCAATTGTAACTCATTCATTTATCCGACAAGAGAAGTATCAAGTGAGTGGTACATGAAATAATGTTCCTCAATCCTCAAGTGCTAAGTAACGACAGATTGACTTTACTACAGATATACTTCCCTTCGCTATAGGGCTAGCAAGACTCTAAAAACCAGCTGCTGCACCAAATGGTGCACAATTCAAGAGTCCGTTTTCACAAAGCCCCTCAAGTAGGGCTGTCACGATTAACCGAAATTTTGATTAATCGCAATTCACATCTCTTGGTTCGGTTCACGGTTCAGCATACATAAATTTCGGTTCGGTTCAATTTGTGAAATGGAGTCATCAGTTTGTGTATTCAACACTTGCTTGCATGCCATGTCAGGCAAAATAACGGGCGATCTTACTTCATACATGATTTTGTTTTATTATTTCAGCTCGAATTACGCGATTAAAACTTCATAATAAGTTCCAGTATTGTTTATTCTTGTCTATTCTTCAATAAGTACTGCCAATTCATATCGCTTCGCTTTTGTTGTACTACTCCTGGATAAGATTGGCTGGCTGTTGCCGTGCGTTCTCCAGGCTTCGGGAACTTGAAGACTTGTTCTCCGTTATACATACATTGCCAGATATTACAGGAAAAAGATATAACATGGAGATTGCCAGAAGAAAACACATATCGTACAAATATGCGAAAGTTTCACATTATTTACTCGAATAAAAATTATATTCATGCCGGTTTTTCTCGATGTCACTGTCTTTTATTTTATATCAGAAAATATTTAATAAAACTTTTATATCAAAATTCAAAATGGGGTTCAAGAAGTCGTAAAATATTAAAACTGCAAACTCTTCCCGCGAGCTCAGCTGTGGTGTTCTCTGCAGAAAGGGTGTTATAACATTACTGCGTGGCTTCTATTTATACAACCCATATGCGGAGAGTTGAATTTGGTAAACGAGGCTTTTAGTGTTTTTTACGACGGACGGCAGCGCAGTTACAGAGGAAAAACAATTTCAAAAACTTGTACTGCTTTTTGCTCAAATTTTAGTTAGTTGAAAGAACTGTTGAAGCTTAGGGCACCTGTATTTTGACTAGTTTAGTACCGGGTATTGCCACCAATCACGAACAAAACAACATTTTGTCTAATATCATATACAACGTATAGGCCTACTGACGCATATCTATCCGCTGCTACTTTGGATCACTGAACCGAACCGAAAAATCGAGAACCGAAAAAAATAACCGAGAACCGAAGAAAGGTCGAACCGTGACAGCCCTAGTAATGAGGCTTGGAACGGTGTGAAGTGGAAAATTTGCGCCATATAAGTGAAATACCCTTGAGTACGACGTTAAACCCAATCCAACAAACATACTTGCTTGGCATACAAAATCTTTTACACAAACCACAGTATAGACATATAAATGATAATCCACCCATAAGTGCATTTTTCCAAAACAATTAAGGGTTTCAAAGGTAAAACAATTTGAGTATGTTTGTATATATTTACTTCATATCTGTCTACTTTTTTCAGTCATGGAAACATTTGAATAATGTTTTTTTGTTTAATTTTTGTTAGATAATCACCATGCCAGTTGTCAACAGTCTCACTGGCTACTTTGGACTCAGTCCTTCCAGCTTTCACATGAAGAAGGACTCCATTGATATCACAACAGAACAGCAGGCCATCATCACAGCTGATTACATTCATAAATGTCAAGTACTAGGAAAAATGGAGCCTCCGCCTGACCGAATAAGTGAGACAATGGAATGGCTTGTCAGAGATTTTTTGAAGGAAAACTCGGATACACTTTCTGTCATTGCAGATATGCTGGACAATGCAAAAATAAAGGGGAAAATGGATGTACAAGTTATAGAAAATGTGTTGAATGCAATGTTTTCAGACGGCAAATTCAACTGGGGGCGTGTTGGGGCAACGTATGCTTTTGGAGTGAAATATTGTGCAAAGTACTGTTTAGATGAGAATGGAAATGGACCTCATTGCTCCAGTGAAGTTATGCATTTCATTGGCAAGTATGTGGGTCAACACTTGGGACATTGGATCGAGATGCAAGGTGGCTGGGTAAGTGCAGCATTTCAAGAAGGCACTCTGATAAAATTCCTCAATAAGAGTTATTTGTGTATTTTGACCCGCTCTGCTAAGTGGGGTCATAGGAGTGGGGGCTCTCTAATTTGTGTTGTTTTAAGCCAACATGAAAGGTTGAATTTGGGGAAAATGCCTTTTATAAGTCACATTGGCCAGGTAACCGTATCTTAAGATGGTAACTGGGCAGAATATTATACCTGTCGATAATTGTAATATCAAATCATTTTATCAGTGGAAAATGCTTGCCAAATAGAAGTTAAAAAGAACTATTGTTCAGAAGATCAATGCTTTATGTTCAGAAACAATGCAGGTTTATACTATTTTAAATTTTCAATTATGAGAGACAGTTATATGATTATGCAAATATTGTGTTAAATGTGCACATTCATGCTACTTTGTTCATCATAAAATATCATTTTCTTATATAAAAAGAGAACTCACTTAGGCAACAAAATGTGCAAGACGCTTTAGATCGACTCTAAAGTTAAATTTGGAGCTTTGTTAAATTAAATTGAAAACTCTGATACTTTCGTACTCTGGCTAAGGGGCAACACAAAACCGGTTGGTTGGTTGGTTGGTGTCATCGTACTAGGTCTTGAGATTGTCCTGTTTTCATTTACAAGTTAAATCGAGACTGGATTTCTCCACCCAACAAATAAATAACTTTTCGTGTTCACAACATTTAAATTAATAACGATCTTGTTTTCTTTTTTTCTTTCCAGGAAGCTGTGTTGAGTTTATATCCAGGTCACAGACTAATATTGAAACAATTACGGTCAGCAGGATTCTTGGCATTGACTATCGGTGTTGGATCATTGTTAAATGTGCTTTCATCCTAAAAAAACTTTCTTTGCAATGGAAGATCAACAATAACAGGTGACTGTGATACTTGAAAGTGCTTACTGCTTTCTAACTACTGTTCTTGGTGCAGTATTCACGGAAAACCATTACTGCCACAGTACTTGGCAGTCCTATTCTTGTCCTATAAAGAATAGACAGTGTTTACTGCTGATAGGGATTTGTAATCAATGTCAGTCATTGAATAATGAATACTGTTCATGCCTAATTGCCAAGTTACATTGTGGAGCAACAATGTTTGGCCAAGTGTCTTAGTTCTGTATTGGGTGCCATACTTTTTGTACTCCATTTTGATGTTTCTTGGAACAGCACCGATGACATGACCTGCTCTCAATCGAATGACGAAACTTTGGGAAAGCTGCAATACTGCCTTATACACCAGTTGGCTATTTTTTTTACTCATTGTGTGATCATGATCAGTAGAGACAGTGTTTGAAGATTGAAAATCATCGAGCTGATTGAACAATCTCTCTTTAAGCCTAAGATTTTTGTCATTACTGAAATTATTTTTCACATGCTATGTTTTCTGTCACAAGCTGCTTGCAGTGGTTAGGGAGTCTGCTTCCTAATCCTACTTTAATGTACCATTCACGGATCGAGTCAACCTGTCGACTCTCCGGGTATAAGAGTGAGTCACATGATATTGCTCTGGCTATCAAGGGGGTGGTTTTACAAGGTTTTCTCCTGGTTTCCCACCGTAACTAGGCAAGGAACAATTTGAATTGGACATTCTGTCATGTGAGTGGAAAAACCCTTGAGTACAACGTTAAACCTCACCCAAAGTGTAACAAGCTAGTGTTTGAAAATTATAACATAATGGGTCAAATACTGTTAGCAGAAATTATTACATTGTAATCAAACATTTGTAATTGCAGAGACATGTCCACATTGTATTGTAACAGTTTATAAAAATAAAATAGATGAGCTGCTAAGATCTGCTTAAAATAATCTTTTGTTTTAAAATTAAGATGCTGATAAAATGTTTTTTTTTTTTTTTAACCAAGTTTCAGCAAATTTTAGCAATTATAATTTGTTATATTAATGTCTGGGTTTTTTTGGTATATCTTGTGCATATAACAATCTATGTGGATATATTTCATTTATATCTTATATGCATGGATTAATTCCAATCATGAACTTTTCTTGTTAATTTTTTATTTGCACGATCTGTTTTACAGATGTTTTTTTTTTAAACCTTACATAAATGACAATAAACGACATAAAACGTCTTTTGAATATAAGGTATTTATGGTCTTTTGTCACCTTTGTGAAGTACATAGTAGCACAACAGACCTGGAGCCACTATGATATTTTTTACACTTAGTTAAACATGAGGTAATTTTACAGTATTTATTTATTTGTTAAACATTTTGTGAAATGCGTTTATAAGAAATAAAGCTACATTTCTTTAAAATACAATCATTATCGAACATCGGATAACAAAATTTGTCAAAATCAGTCCTCTGAAAGTTAGTTTGCATAACCATGGGGATTGGGGAGAGCACATTTCGGTTCTGAGGGTTCTCCCCAACAGCACAGAGGATGGTTGGAGGGAGCTTCATGTTGCCCATGTGCTCTCAGAGCTGAAGGGGAACAGAATATTGAAGGTGTTCCAGAAGTTTCAATAATATTTTTTAAATATAATGTAAATTGAATCAACCGAAACATAATATATTTCAGTCTTAGTTTGAAGTTTTTTTAAAAAAAGTAATAATATATAAAATATGCCAATTAATATTGTTTAATAAAAATGAAAGTTTTTACAATATTCAATGTTGGTTCTAGCCTATAGCGTGATCTGAGAAAAGTCCATCAGTCACAGTGTGGAAAACAGTATGCTGCTTATAACTGACCTATTGTCAATGACTAAATGATAAAAACGTAGGTAGTTATGCTAGGAAATCACAATCGCAAACTTTCAGTTTCTGGTGCCTTACGCTACATGCACATTGCTGTGAGTGTATTTAAAAAACCACTGGCCTCCCATCTCTCTTTCACTTCCTTGTTGTAAAAATAGGTTATTCAAAGAACTGTTTGCTATATTAAATACACCAGTCATACGCCAACTCATACATCCGCACAGGCTCGTGCTGCTATTTTTATCTCGAGGATGTTCAAATTTCCAGTTACATTGTACTTCTGACATTTTAGCACAATTATATTATGGATATGTGATGAACTCACTCCAGCGACCAGTGTATAAATACGGCTATTATGAACATTGTATAATGACCAAGTTTTATACAGAATACGTCCATGGCTAGCCCCCCAGCTGTCATTTCCGATTTCGTGACAAACGTTAATATTTTCATGGTTTAAAATTTCATCATATAACTGCTATGGAATTTTTACAAGACCGTCGTTGATTGTGATTAACGCCGTACCTCGGGTTATTTCACTCTATTGGCGGCGTACAAGCCTGCCTATTGGGTGAAAAAAAACACGAACAATTACACAAACCGATCAAATTCCTGCTCCCCTTTAGATCTGAGGCCAATCGGAAGCTCTGCACAGGGTGATGTAAATCGTGGAAACTAGGAGCATGGTCACCAAATAATTGTGTGTACCTGTATCCTCTGATCGCAATGCAGACCGGAGACCTGTCCCTCAGGATTAGCCCTAAATGATGTCTTACTTTCACCATTTTCTTTTGGCCATGTTGACTTGATACCTGACATATAACATGCTCAGTAAAACAGAATGGCCCCCATTTATATTAACGTATGTGTTGTGAACGCAAAGCTTAAGAACAAATTCATTGACTTGTTTCAAACATGGAGAAAAAACAACTTCCTCCAATTAAGAAACAGATGGGATTGCATTTCATCTTATTCCGCAAACCAAAATGGCTATAACTAAAATTCAGATAACTTTAAACTTGGCTTTTTCAGTTAATACCATAGATGTTGTATTTCACCAATAAAATATGGCGCCCGTTGCATATAACAAAATGGGGATAAACACCATAATTTTTACTCTTTGGCTCTTTGATTGATTGATTGAGGTTAAGATTGTACTCAAATGAATTTCACTTATATGACGACGAATGGTCCATTATACTTTACCTGACCTTATTACGATGGAAACTAAGACACGGGCTCTTTGAAGAACAAAATTGGTTCTTAAACAAAAGTAGGAAAGGGGGATTTGACCGGGGATAATGGTTTTGTCACAAAAAGCATTTAGTGGTGTACCTGCTGGCTACTCAGCTTGTTAGTTCCAAGACCCGTCTTCTATGATCAAGTGAACCTATAACTAAGGGCAGTTTGTTTGAAGAGTAGCCAACCTGTCTTTACTTAGCCCCACGGACGGTGATGAATTTCGAACAGTATCAAAACACTTCACATTTTATGATTGTGCTAGTGTCAGTTATTGTTGGAAAACACGGCTGTCATATAAGTGAAATGATCTTAAGCTAGAAGTTAAAACAAATTAATCTATTACAAAGTCAAGATAGGAACAAATACCATTTTTCTTAAAATTAATTTTGTTTTTGTCACTTATTTATTTATTTTTGATGCCATTAAAAAACCTATGGCAACGCTTCGCGAGAAAGGATATCATTGAGAAAAAGTGCATTAAAAATTACGTCCATGCACTATAAATTGTTAATGTTTTTATTTAAAACGTATATAGAAAAGTCGCATATGTAAATTGGACGACAAACGGCATACCGCTGCAAGAAAATCCTCCTTAAGTTTCAAATTAATTATTTTGTATCAAATCGTGTCACTGGGTCTTTCCTTCAATCATGGACATAATTCAGTTAAATCGTATCGTATTTAAGATAATATTATGATACTTGACACCTACTTGCGAAATACCTGTATCTATCTACATGTATACTTTGTGACTGAACGACATGGTCACATGACACATTCGTCCAGCAGTGTCCATTTTGGCAAATACTACACACCTTATATGTATATGTCGTTATAACGGCAGCGTGCAGGGGCCACGTTGTGAAAAATTTTCTGTCAGATTCTCCTAATTTGGAGAAAATAAGTCCTACGGAGATAATAGCCTAACTCCTAATTAGGAGATAACTTGACGACGATAGGCTATTATGGGAAGATGATAGAACCTACTTGAAGGACGATATACTCGGAGGACGCTGGGTCCCATTGGGGAAAAGATATGTCCCAATCGAGGGAATATAAGTCCTCATCGAAAGATTTAAACCCAATCGGGAAAATATAAGTAACAATATATACTTTCCAGATTGGCGTTATAGTCTCCCTTCAGTAATTATATTGTCCAGAATAGGTCTAATGGTCTCCCTATTAGGATTTATGGTTTCCAGATTGGGACTTAGTATCCCTTTGGTACTTATAGTCTCCTTTATGCCTCTTAGGACTTTTAAACACCTTTTTAGCCCACGGTCAGAATGTCTGTCTGTCCGTTCGTCTTTAATTTGGGTCATTTGTCCATAAGTTACACATTTTTGTCATTGGCTAGTCTTGAAAACCTCTATTCCAATCAAGTTCATATTTTGGATTTAGCACCTCGTCAGGTGGAGCTGAGCTGGTTTCATTTAGGTTTTGATCCATTTATTCATTCTTTTGTTATCCATTTGTCTGTCTTCTGCAGTTCTATGCATATTGCTAATTACACATTTTTGTTATCGGCTAATCTTGGATACCTCCATTCCAATCAAGTTCATATTTTGGATTTAGCATCCTCAT
>JARFOD010047272.1:0-10064 GCA_031763545.1 Mopalia muscosa
GGTACCATGGAAGGAGAGATGTTCTGATTGTACAGGGACCATGGAAGTAGAGATGTTCTGATTGTAAAGGTACCATCAATGTACAGATGCCCTGATTGTTCAAGTACCATGGATGTACAGATGCCCTGATTGTACAGGTACCATGGATGCTTAGATGCCCTGCTTGTACAGGTACCATGGATGCACAGGTGCCATTATGGCTGAACAAGTAGGCTGGCTGTACAGGTACCCTTGGTCTACAGATAACTTGATTATACCGATACCATGGATGTTTATATACCATAAAGACACCATGGGTGCTCAGGTATCATGCTTGTATACATTTCATGTTTGTTAAGATACCGTGCTTATATACATACTATGCTTGTACAATTCCTGATATTTCTCTGGTAGATTTTTTTCTCCATCTTTTTGGTGTTTTAATGAACTACTCGATATTTAAAAGATTGTAGATTTAAAATCACTGACAGCTGAATTGAACTTAGGTGTAGTGTAGAAGTGTCCTTTTTTCCATAACACCTAAGATATGTATATGTTAATCCCATGCTCTGTCAAGGTAATTGTTGTTACTGTGGCTCAGATATAAGTTACTCTTGGTGTGAGCTCATCCCATCACATGGAGTATTATCTGTCCATCTGTGAGTGGCCAGGCGAACTGATCACACAATTAACTGCTTTTGTACATCAATCATTCATTTGTAAATCCATGAAATTGAAAATAAAACTTTTTAAAATTTTAAATTATTGTCCAATGTCTTTTTTCTCAAATTAGCAATTCTACATATGTTACAGTTATAAAAATAATGCCATTGACATTTAGAGACAATTAAGCAGGCCTATAATTCGAATATCATTGTGCCTTTGAAAAAGTAACTAAAATGTTAAACATCTGGAGATAAGTCCCTGTTTGTCTGATCAGATGGCCCCTGTCTAAGGGCAATTTAAGGAAGAGTAGCAATGTTGTCTTTGTTTATAGCACTGGAGGAAAATTCACTTTCCAACAGTATGGAAACGCATTACATCTTGGTTGTGCTAGCGTCCATTATTGTTGGAATACACGGCAGTCAATTAAGTGAAATACCCTTAAGCATGAGGTAAAACACTAATCCTACTGAAGCATCCAGTACAAAAGCAAGTCCTGTGATGTGGCTCTGGCAATTGTGGGGGTGGTTTATACGAGCTTTCCTCTGGGTTTCTCACCTTTATTAAGCAAGAAACAGACCATTTTATTTTTACCCCTTTTTGCTACTGAAAAACATTAACCAAAAACGTAGCAATAACAACATGGTACCATAATAAAAAACAACGTTTCAACAGCCGCTTAGACATCAAAATACTACAGTATGAGGAGAAAATGATTAAAGTATCGACTTCACAAAAAAATATTTAATTATAGCCAGAAAGTGATTACAGTATATGCTAGAAAATAAAATACATTATTGATAGAAATTTATTACAGTATATGCTAGACAACAAAATACATTATTAATAGAAATTTATACAGCATCGATTAGAAAACAAAATACTACAGTAAATATACATTATTAGGAATTTATAACAGCACTGATTAGAAAACAAATTACCACAGTATCAGAAGAAAGTTTTTAAAGTATCTATTAGAAAACTAATACTACAGTATCAACAGAAAGTTATTATAGTATAGGTTAGAAAACGAACTACAGCACTACCAATAGATAGTTATTACATCATCGGCTAGAAAAAAAAAATACAACACAGTATCAGTGGAAAGTTATTACGGCATCGGCTAGAATACAAAATACTACAGTATCGGTGGAAAGTTATTACGGCATCGGTTAGAATACAAAATACTACAGTATCGGTGGAAAGTTATTACGGCATCGGCTAGAAAACAAAATACTACAGTACCAGTGAAAAGTTATAATGGCATCGGCTAGAATACAAAATACTACAGTATCGGTGTAAAGTTATTACTGCATCGGCTAGAATATAAAATACTACAGTACCAGTGGAAAATTATTACGAATCAGCTAGAAAACAAAATACTACAGCACCAGTGAAAATTTATTACGGCATCGGCTAGAAAACAAAATACTACAGTATCAGTGGAAAGCTATTACGGCATCGGCTAGAATATAAAATACTACAGTACCAGTGGAAAGTTATTACGGCATCGGCTAGAATATAAAATACTACAGTATTAGTGGAAAGTTATTACGAGTGGGCTAGAAAACAAAATACTACAGTACCAGTGGAAAATTATTACGGCATCTGCTAGAAAACAAAATACTACAGTTTCAGTGGAAAGTTATTACGAGTGGGCTAGAAAACAAAATACTACAGTACCAGTGGAAAGTTATTACGGCATCGGCTAGAATATAAAACACTACAGTTTCAGTGGAAAGTTATTAGGAATCAGCTAGAAAACAAAATACTACAGTACCAGTGGAAAAATATTATGGCATCGGCTAGAAAACAAAATACTACAGTTTCAGTGGAAAGTTATTACGGCATCGGCTAGAATATAAAATACTACAGTATTAGTGGAAAGTTATTACGAATGGGCTAGAAAACAAAATACTACAGTGCCAGTGTAAAATTATTATGGCATCCGCTAGAAAACAAAATACTACAGTTTCAGTGGAAAGCTATTACGGCATCGGCTAGAATATAAAATACTACAGTATTAGTGGAAAGTTATTTCGAGTGGGCTAGAAAACAAAATACTACAGTACCAGTGGAAAATTATTACGGCATCGGCTAGAATATAAAATACTGCAGTTTCAGTGGAAAGTTATTACGAATCGGCTAGAAAACAAAATACTACAGTACCAGTGGAAAGTTATTACGGTATCGGTTAGAAAGCAAAATACTACAGTACCAGTGGAAAGTTATTACGGCATCGGCTAGAATATAAAATACTACAGTATCAGTGGAAAGTTATTACGGCATCGGCTAGAAAACAAAATACTACAGTATCAGTGGAAAGTTATTACGGCATCGGTTAGAAAACAAAATACTACAGTACAAGTGGAAAGTTATTACGGCATCGGCTAGAATATAAAATACTACAGTACCAGTGGAAAGTTATTACGGCATCGGCTGAAAAACAAAATACTACAGTATCAGTGGAAAATTATTACGGCATCGGCTAGAATATAAAATACTACAGTATCGGTGGAAAGTTATTACGGCATCGGCTAGAATATAAAATACTACAGTACCAGTGGAAAGTTATTACGGCATCGGCTAGAAAACAAAATACTACAGTACCAGTGGGAAGTTATTATGCATCGGCTAGAATATAAAATACTACAGTATCAGCGGAAAGTTATTACGGCATCGGCTAGAAAACAAAATATTACAGTATCGGTAGAAAGTTATTACGGCATCGGCTAGAATATAAAATACTACAGCACCAGTGGAAAGTTATTACGGCATCGGCTAGAAAACAAAATACTACATTACCAGTGGGAAGTTATTACGGCATCGGCTAGAATATAAAATACTACAGTACCAGTGGAAAGTTATTAAGGGATCGGCTGGAAAACAAAATACTACAGTACCAGTGGAAAGTTATTACGAATCGGCTCGAAAACAAAATACTACAGTATTGTAATGGATGGGCGCATCATCATATTACGAAATACGAAGGAATACCTGGGTTATTGGTCTCCCATCAATGCAATAAGTGTTAAGCTAATTCACGATAAACCATCAAGATAAGATATACTTGATGATATGTAAAACTGACGTTTATTTTGAATTCAAAACCCTGCGTTATTTCCCATCCAGAGTGTTGCTGAGGATACAACTATTACTGTGCAATATTGCCTTTATTATGATTTATTCCCGGTAAAACTTCGCGTGACTTTAAACGTAACATAACGCATTGAGGTGGGTTTATCAACATTTATTCTTGGAAAAACATCGTGTGACGTTAAAGATGACACTTTGGTGGACTGCCAGTAGACGAGAAGTAACGCGAGAAAGTGCGCTTTACTCCACCTGTAACACAGATTAGTATATTCATACGTCTATACTCAGGGATCAATATTTAACACGGAATTTCATCAACTATGGATTGACTTAATCGTTAACTTGTAACTTTTCCATTCATATTCCCTGTTTTGCACAATAACAACAATGAGCTTTTCTTTAAAATATTTTACTGTTTGGCATTACAGTTTGAATCTCACTTGGATTTGTTAACTGTATTGTAAATTAACTTTGTTTAGAAGATTTAATATTTTTTTAACGGAAACTAAGAAATGAAACCAACGTTTCGTCGCGCATTATGCTGTGTTCTAAAGATATAATTCGCGAAAGTACAAAGCCAGAAAACAACAAAAGTGCAAAACAAAACCCCGAAAATGCTAGGCGAAACAGCGCAACCGCGAAAGTAGATCTAACGAATGACTCTCCATCTAACCGTGATTTTGCCGCTGCTTATCTTTAGCGTTTTGTAGCATCGTGGTTTAGGGATTTTGCTTTTTGGTTGTGAATTATTTTGTAACCATGCAATCTAATACTGTTAAAGTGAAGAGGACAGACGTCACATAAAAATTGGTGCCGAAATGGTAATGATAATATTTGATCTTTGTTTGAAACTATATAAAGGAGAGTGGTAAAACAATAATTAATGTGTGCACAGTTGTTTAAACACTGTCATATTTGCCCAAAAGATAGCCGATAGATTTTTTTTCTATAAGCATTTTCAGGATATTATACTAATAGGTTAAAAGTTATAAACATCATGTAGACCGCTTGCCAATCAGTCATTGTGTATTGTAAAAAGAGCAATTTTATCGTCTGATCTATATAATGTTATAAAATGGACAATCGTTATAACTGTTTTCCTCATCTAAACTTTATTGTTTTTCTATGTTATTATAATTGTAAATAACATATTTTTCAACACTGATGTTGACGGATTAAGCGAATCAAATCGTGCATCAACTGTGACAAAAAATCGACAAATCCGGGGATTATCAACTTTCCAGGCTAACGTTTCTGCTATTCGTGACAGCAATAGGACTGCTATGGATAGAAGGTACATGATTGAGGCAGTCGGATTCCAGCAACAAATATAATAGATTAAAAGTGTGTCCATTGTATTTTCCCATCGTCAACATCTAGAGCTGTGTGACAAACTCTACATTTTGTTTAAGATGTTGTGGCTCTAGTTTGAGAACAAAGATGGTTTGTCGATTTGACATGTCGGCTAGATAATGATGTCAAAAGCACCTGCAGTAATGATACAAATATTCACCCAACACGTCAATCAAGGGTTGTGGTCCTGACAGGAAATTCTAACCAATTTCAGGCAAACAATATTAAGCTAAACTTCACCTATACAGGATTTCACCATCCCGGGTCATGTTTATATTATTACTGTACCTTGCCGATCTAATTGGTCGGTAATTAAGGAGGTCTAATTGACTCCCTCCAGCTGGGGTCGTCCAGTCGATCAATAATCCTCCTTTATACTTAGATGAAAGAGGTCTCGAAGAGATCAACGTCCATACAGCCATTGGATCTTGCAATGTCTTAAGTTGACAGACCCATGAGTGAAAGCTGGAGTAAGAAAACTGGGAGGATTTGTTGGAAATGTGAAACCTTGTTTGCGTTCTCTATAAACCAATCATCGGCTATGAGAAGAATAATTACGACGTTTAAATGGTTAATTTGAGAGTGTATTTCTGCTCACGAACGACTTCCCAGAATTTGATTAAGTTTGTTGGTCTTAAAGTATTAGGATTCATCCTAAATCCTTTGGATTCCAGAGTACTAATAGGATTGTACGGGTTGTGTTGACCTTTTCTGAAGGTCAAACTATTTCTCTGAATTCTGCTGTATAGATTGAGAACGGCCTTCTCAGTGGGCACCTAGCGTCTACAAGTATCGTATGATTTACGTCTGATTACTGTTTTTATTTTGTCTGAAACCGTAAATGTTTTGGGCTTGTTCTTCAACAATTCATAAATCTGTTTTAACTTTTAAGATGTGAATTTAAATATTTTAGGCATCAACGTTTTCACAAATATGTTCAAGGCCACATTGTTCAGATTTATAGATCAGTTAACTTAAAATATGTATCACGTGATTTAAGATTGATCAATATTTATTAAATGGCGCAGTTAAATATATTTATGTTATTTTTAATACCTTATTCTCCATGTTTCTGGTACTATCTGGTGCTATTCTATATACTATCTGGTGTCGACATGAGACTCGGTCTCCACCCTTTTTTTTAAAATGCAATTTCTGTTGTCCGAGAAAATATCAAAAGGGAAAACGAATAGATCGGTCAACTCCACTAAACATCGTGATGTGGTCAGGAGTTCGGCTATTGATTGATCAGTGACAACCAGAGAGTGTTAGTTCGTTCTACAGAAGAACTCTGGTCTGTGAATGACATTTAGTAGAGAGAAATGAGAAAAGTACAACTCCACATATCGTGTGCTCAAAGACAGCAATGAATATGTCCACTTTTGTGGCCTTTTTACCCTCTGCTAAATGCATTTGGAAATGATTATAAGCATAAATAGAAAATACCATTGGCAACTAGAACCCTCGCTTTTCATTTTCTGATTTTATACGACCAATGAAAACATCAACTTCGTTTTTATCCAAATCATGATATTCGACATAAAAACTTTCGCCTTAAAGCCCACGATGTCTCGCCGAATGTCCATTTTATCTACAAACTGGAATTTTACAATAGCAGTCTTGGACTGGAACTATTTTAGATTTCCATCGGTTTTCACCGCGCAAAAGTAAGAATCTCTGCTTTTGTTAGTTGTTTTTGACGAACTATTGCCTACTTCGCCGATTCCTTATATAACACAATTAAAAAATGGGATGAAAAATTGCTGTTGACATATCCAAATTTAAAAGTACTGAGTACTGTTCTCCTTAGAGAAATGAAACTGATGAAAGGCCTTTTACATTTTGCATAGAGTTCCTGCAGACTAGTTATAAAGACTGACGCGTTTCGCTTAAGATTGGTTTTGATCACTGCGCATCAAGTGATATTTACCCAAAACACACATAACAAAGTGTGTTACAACAACGCATATAATTCTGAATAACTGCCTAATTGCATGAAACAGAAGTGAGATCAGATTTATTTCAATTACGACATAACTCTATAAGTCTTGTTATTATGTATATGGATTATATCGATGATTTGTGCGGATTTCCAATTTGATGAAACTAGAGCTTGGGCATGTTGAACGATTGATTTAAGAAACACATGTGAGAAGATAAAAACTAACGTAAACAAGTTCTATAAAGCGACACAAAGGTATTTCAGACGAGGCCATCCAGTGAAATTACACATTTAAACGTGACACAGGTTAATATTCAGACTATTCTTGTCTTCTACTATAAAGAGGGGCAATAAACTCTCCAAGGAACTCTCCCCCCCGCCCCCTCCCCCCCCCCCACACAAAACCTGACGTAATATGAATACCACACTTGAGATAGTTCAAAGCGTCAAAACAATTTAGAGATCTCCATAAATTATCTCGTGTATTGTAAAGTTAAATACATTGGCTAATGATGACCTCGTGTTTTGGATGTATGTGAGACAAAAACGACTAAATTATCATTAAGGTGAAAATTTGGATTTATTATCATTAATTCTAAATAAAACATCACGTGACGTTAAAGATAACACGTTTGCTGACTGCCTTTACATGACAAGTAACATGAGAAAGTGCGGGAAAAGTCAATCGTTCACCTAACTCTTTGTTGTCTACCTTTGAATATAAGTCTGATTTGTTAATATGACGTATAAGGCTCTCCATATAACTTCTGAGTTAAATTTATAAGTTTTAAAATGGAGAAAATCTGTTCTATTCTGGACAGGCACCCGCCAAATTTATTATTCAACCAATCAGATTTGAAGAATTTGTACGAAATAATCCTACAAGAAAAGAGAATTATAGTATATTTGAAAGAAATGATTATCTATTCTCGACGGATTTCTAGCTTTACTCTTATTGTGTAACCTATAAGTTTTGGAACTTGTCGGTGCCCATCTAACTGCTTCTCAAAACAAGATGTGTCCTGACGTAAGTTACCCTATTCCACACCTTGTTACTCTTGGACCATATGTGTAGTCCAACAAGGAGGAGTTATCCCTCATAGTTCGATATATCGACTATGTGCAGCCGCCTGTATACCCACAACTCCCCGAGGCACGTCGGAAAAGAAGATCGTTGTATTAAGCTTCTCTTAACTTCCTACCTTGCCTTAATAGATTGAAAACTCTGAGTTAACTAGAGTATACAACAGCTTATTCGGATAACTTCTTTTTACCGCACCTGATCAGGTTGGAACTTACTTAGAATAAGACAAAGGCGGTCTTCACACAGAATGACAAGGAGCTAGGCTATACATGTAGCATACACGCACGGTTTTAGTACCATTAACGAGCCCTGGCATCATCACAGATGCGCTAATTGAAAGCGGTTTCACACTTGTTTGTTGTTGACTGATGCGTAACTGGCTTTCTGATTGGCTGCTTGTTCCTGCAATAGTCCAATTAAATGTTTGCTACGTTGAATTGCAGCAAGGATAGTAATGTGGAAGTCTCGTCTTACACGTTTTGACCCTTCCAATGGGAAGATGGTATATCCACGGTCCGAACATTGAACTATCCCATTTAACAAAGTAATTACAATTGTTGATATGTCGCTGTAACAGACAACCAAGAATACGTATAGTTAGGGCCAATGTTATCTTCTCCAGCCAAGGGTTACTATTCCGAGTTTCTCTGTACATAGCCAAGGGTTACTATTCCGAGTTTCTCTGTACACATAGTAGCTCGGAATAGTAACCCTTGGCTAGAGAAGATGGACCAGTGCATGTTCGAAAATAATATTATCTCTATATGCAGTTAAACATGATATTACTGTAGAGGCGATACACGGTTTCAAATTGGCAGATGCATTTGATTGTCTTCTTCGTGTTTTTTGATTCGCTTTGATCTTTGTCTGACAAGGCTTATGAAAGCTGAACCCTGTTTATTCATACCTGTCTTCTCCGGAATAGCCGGAATCCATACGTTTTGGTTTACAACGTTTAACGTAATACAAACTGGATTTCTGTTATCCTCTTTGAGGTGTCTTGTTCACAGCTTCAAGCGGTAAGATAATTACAGTTGAATCAATGTATTGTCAGTTCAGCTACAAAACATCTCTATCTGCTATGTTTTTGTCATTGTAAAACTGAAGTAGTCTTTGCAGGTTTCACCAATGTGTGATAAAATCCATCTGGTAAAAGTCAATGCTCATTTCACCACTGTGTGAAAAAATGATAAAATCTATCTGGCAAAAGTCTGTCTGTAATAGATAATGTGCTTGAAAACATTACCTGAATTCATCAAACATAGAACAACTGCCTGTTAAAGAACTCAATAAACATTGAAAGCAAATCTGGTTCTCCAAATTCATAAGATATCGCCAGCATGTATAGTGTCTTTTGCATCCGTTGGGTTTGTCGGTTTACAAAAAAACGATTTTCGGAATTGTATATATTGGTTTATTTCTGTTTCATTTGATGCAGCTCCTTGTGCTCCACGTCTAGTAGTCTCGGGTGTAGAACAGATTAAATTTAAATAAAATATATAAAAAAAACAACTTCAACAATATGTTAAATAATAGGCCTACAACTCCAGTTAACTCAGGTTCAGAATATAATATCTGTGTTACTTTAATCGCTAATCGATAATCGCGACAATTCCAAAATATGGGGAACATTTCAAGTTGACTATATATTTAGGTCAATTTATTTAAATACGCATTTTCACTCGTTGTATTTAATGGAACTTGGCAACTGGTTACAAGGCGCGCGCTCCACTACTGTGCTAAAGGTATCTCAACATCCATCTTGCGTCGGCATTATGCAGGAGCCATTTAGAGATTGTATGAAATATTTGAGCGGAAAGGCTAATCCACGCTTTTGATTAGACATTGGAAAAAGAACAAGAAAATATAAAATATAAAATAAAAAAATTATCAGCTCTAGATGGACAGGGGGGGGGGGGGGGGGGTTTAATAATAACCCGCTTTATT
>JARFOD010047283.1:0-10063 GCA_031763545.1 Mopalia muscosa
ATGTATAGGTTATTAGGTTTGTTTGTTTGATTGGTGTTTAATGTCGTACCCAAGGGTATTTCACTTATATGATTGTTCACTTCAAAATGTACACAGCCTTATTACCGTGGAAAACCGTTAGGAAACCTTGAAAAAAAAAAAAACACCCCAGCGATTGCAGGAGCCACAACATGACTCGCTCATATACCGGATAATCCAAAGATGGACTCGAACCGGTGAATTGTAAATCGAGGCATGTTCAGTTCAGGAAGCGTACTCGATACAACTGAGCCACAGCCATGGTCATGAGGAGACAGGCCTGTAAGCCATGTCCTGTGATAAAGCTATAGGGAAAGATCAAGCCTCCTGGGGTCTTATGCTATATAACTTTGTTAGGCAGACTTTCTGTCCTCTGTACAATCACCAGGGGTGGAAATTAACTTTTTTGTGATCAGGCCAACCGGGCCTGCAGGTTTCAAGAGTTGCAAGCCCTATATAGCAATGTTACAGGCCCAGCATCGTCGACAGCATGGCTGCAAGTTCAAAATCTACAGTCCCATCAACCCAGTATTGTAATATAGAGTGAAAAAATCTACAGGCCAGTGGGCCTGCAGGTCTTGAAATTAACAGGCCCACCACTAAATCTACCAGGTTTTGGCCTGCGGTCCGGCTTAGTTTCCATCCCTGAATCATTATTTTATAAAACTACCCAGTTTGCAGATTTCAATTTTGCTTCTGGCAAAAAAACTGATACAAAAATACCAATGTGATTTGCAATTATATTCTAAATTATTTATTTCACTTATGTGTACCTCCTATCATCTTTTCTAGTTCCACTTTAAACCAAAGTTTTAAAAGAGTCAATTCTTCCATTGATTATTACCACTGTAGGTGAACAGGACTAAGATACAAGTCTCAAGAAAGAAATCAGTTCAGAAGAAAGATGCACAACAGATTCACGGTTGATTCCCATGCAACATTACCCAGTCCAGAATCCAGATTGTACTATTTAATCATATATTTCAAGGAGTCGAGTTTTCTAAAAGGCAGGATATATTGCATTTCTTCTCTTGAATTTACCTATAATTCGAATGAATTAAAAATTAAATCAGAAACTAAATTGATGTCGAAATTCTACAAAAAAAAAAGTTGCTTACATGTTGGATTAAACAGAACTGGCTAATTTACGTTTCAAGAAAAAGACAATAAAACTCACTGTGGAAGCGCCATCTTGGTCCGGCATTTTGTCAATATTGTTTGTCATTTTGGAAAGGTCATTACCACCTGATAAGGTTATAGATTTGTTTTTTCTGAAAAAGAAAAAAAAGATGGATATGAATTCTACAATCAAAATTTAATGGTTTTGAATGTGATCTTTTACTGTAATCCGAAGTGAAGGAAGCCACTTATTGCACTCAACCTCCAGCTTCTCGGAAACATCTTGCTATAACAAATCCAAATCTGGGAGTTTCGATTAACATTGTGTGTCATTTGCTTTCAGAATTTTTGTTTATTTGCAATATTGCCAATGTAAACAATCGCGATTAGCCCTCCCTTGCCATAAAGCATTATTTCACCAAGGGGCATCCCTCTGTTGTCATACTGTCAAAATTCCAAACGCCCATATCAAAAGGTTGTTAATTTGGGGCCAATGCCCTACTCCACAGTAAAAGTTAGGACGGATTGTCCACTTTACACTTTTCCTTGCTTAAATATGGTGAAGAACTTTGAGGGCACTGTATATTTCTAGGAATAACCAAGCAAGAGGATCGATTTAAAATCAGTATACATTTAGTGGGCATTTCTCTATCTGACTGCCTATATGGCTTGTGTTCAAAGTGTGTACGTCATGCACACTTGTCCCAATTCTCTCATTGTCCTGCTTTAACAACAGCAAAAACATATATGATGGGTTCATATTTGTTTGGAGTTTAACGTTGTACTCAAGGGTATTTCACTTACAGGACAACTTGCCAGCCCAATGGGTGAAGGAAACTACCCTCGACACCAGTGGCAACAAACAAACAGGACGCATTACAACACAACAAGATCGGCTTCCTGTTCCCCATTAGCTCTGAAAGCACTAGAGCAAAATGAAGCCCCTTCCAACTGCCCGGCTGTATTCATATTCAATCACACAAAGTTTGTCTTAAGTGGTAGGAAGATGAAAATTCGTGTTATTTTTCACCTGTATAAATGTTCATTACCACGCTCTGGTTTCACAGAATTCTAATTTCAAATGCTGCGTGTTCATTGTTGACTTAAAGAGGTTATTGCAGTGAATATTTGTGTGTTCAATATATTTTGACCTTTTCAGAATCCGAGATAGAAATTAAAGTAACCAGATTGGCTTCATGTCTGCCCCATAGCTTAGTGATCACCAGAACACTCTTCACACCACTTTCGGGTATGTTTATTTGTTCAACAGCGACGTACTTCCAAAAGAGTTAACACAACTAGAATGCCCAGTGTTCTATACAAAATGCTCCATCGGAAAATTAATGTTTCCCTTGTTGACAGGATAAATATATGTATTAAGAATACAACACTGGATGTCACAAAAGCTATTATGTAGGATGTGCATGTTGTAGAAATGCTATCTTTCACAAATCTCCAACATCAGATTAAAGCCAATATTTTATCAGCCAAGTTCTCTTTTGTTTATTATGTGAATTGTTTTATAAAATGGAAACATATGTTCACTTGTATGTATCTTCAGACAAAAGCACATCACTTGAAGCACAATGAAACTGGTTGCAGTTATCAATTGTTTATTTACATGCAGTTATGTACACAGATTTTTCTAAATGTGTGATCATTACTCTCAAAAAACAGTATTTTTTACATGTCTACACTGAAATGTCACACTCCGTCATTATAAGAGATAACTGAAACAGACTTTTCAAAACTTCCATAACCATCTACAACTGATTATGTCATTGGAATAAGACATTGAAAATGCTTGTGATGGAAGTAGACTCAAGAAAATAAATTGGTTAACCATTTTCCCAATGCAATTATATAGAAATATGTTTTTCATACCAGTTGTTCAAATACAACTTTCTAATGTGGTCATTCTACGCAAGTGTCGAAGGCGGTTGCTAACAATGCTTGCAGGGGTAGGGTCTGAGAAGGGGGTGATCCCCCTCTCGTTATTTAGAAATTTTTTCAGGAATAAAAAATCCAAAGATGCAATTTGGTGGCACTTGAGAAATATAAATATCCATAATCCGTTTTGTGTCCCCACAAGAAGTTACTTACACTTAACAAATGGCTTAAGGATTGTTTAAAATAAAATACAAAAACTAAGAAAAATATATAAGAATAACAGATATCATTGCTCTATGATTTATATATAAAAGGCATATATATATTTTTAATTTCCAAAGTTCAAATCAAGAGCATATATATTGTAGAAAAATTATAAATGAAAACTGCTTCCCTAGGAAACTAATGCTGCCTACAGGCCTATGATTTGGGTGCTATGGCCTTTTTCCAACAGAATACAAAAAAAAAAAAATCCTCACAAATCGTAAATTTGGACAAACAGACTTTGAGCCTATCAGTGAACTTCCCTTTTAGGTCTCCAACACCTTATTTACTCAGCCCTACTTGTTTAATGTCAAAATAGCACACTTACAAGACTGGATGAAGGTACAATCCAGTGTTTTAGCTAGGATTAGAATTCTGCCGGACAAAAATCCCAGTTTTGAGGAATTCTCATATCTTTGCCATGTGAAAATTCAGAATTTCTACCAGTCATGTTAACTATTTTTTAAAATCTGCCCATCGAGAATAAGGTGGACATGATAAAGCTAACACTTTAACAACCAATGATCCAGGGGAAGGGATCGTCCCAGTTTCTGGGATGATCCATGGAAGGGAAACCATATTTCACTTTTATGATAGACGATAATTATTGTTGCATTACCGATTTGGCTTATAAGTTATATTAATATACCATTATAGAATTACAGCAAAATTCTCAGCCCATGATCTATTACCATCCTATATTACTTTGACACTTCACATCATCATCTAGTTCCCTCGCAGTATCAATCTTCCTGGTTAATGAAGTATTCCAAAACTAAACAAGGAAAGTGTTTAGACGTTTTAAAATACAAGTTTTTAAACATCTTGTGTATTTCCTGCACTTTGGCATGCAGGGGCTTTGCCAGAAATCAGAAGTAGGGTGTCCAAATTATCATTTTGCTTCACCTTTCATATTACTGGGTATCCAATTTTGACAGTTTTTCTATCTCCTGCATGCAAGATTCTTTAAACTGGGTGTCCAAATGAGGCAATTGTTCACTTCAGGGAGTCCATTTGGACGGTGTCTGTCTAAGCCCTTCGGCCAATGAATAAGATGCAAGCCTCTTTTATCTAGACAAACTGACCGCTCATTCCAAGATTTGAGTTTCATTCTTTAAACACACTTTTAAACACAGTTTTTAGACAAAGTGAGTCTTGATGCAAATATTAGACACCTTGCCATGCTTTTTATAGTCAAAACAAGGGGGAGTTATTCCTCTTAGTTTAGGGTGATCAGCAAAGCGCAGCAATGTGTGGGACATCCCTCTGCTGAAGGCAGGAACAGCGATATATATATGAAACTTCCATTCAACGAGCTAAGACTGAACTTTATAACATCACAGTTATAATAAACCAAGAATAAGCATAATTAGGCCAATGTTTTAAAACGCTGTTTTTCTCTTCAGTTGTACTGTGATATTCCGGGAACCGTATCGGTGATGCAGTTTAAAAAGTGGCATGTGCTGGACTGTTTTCATTATTTCACTTTGATCAAACCACAGATAGGCAGTAAGCATGTCTAGGTATGATACAGAAGTTGGAGCTATCAGGCCTTGTCTTCGAAAGACATTTACCTTTGCATAACAAATCAACAACATGGCAAATTTAAATCAAGTCATCTGTTGCTTGCATAAGGTTTTATACATCTAACGTCGATAGGGAATGATGGAGATGTTACTGCAAAGTGTAATAATTTTATTATTTATAAAATAATTTTTTTTATTTTTTAGGAAGTTATGGAATCTCAGAGCAGAGAGAACACTATGTTGATAAAGTAGGAGGGGTACATATCAACTGTCAGTCGACATGACATGCATACATTAGCTAAGGGGACCATAGCTAATACTATATGGCTATGGGCATTTCCAGTCTTTACATAGATGGCAAACGTTACTTGCTTGGGCAGCTAGAATAAACCCACAATCCTTCGTAATCTTTATCCACTGTTGTATTTTCTCATTGCAATGTTTTTAATAAAGGGTGTTTCAATATAATAGCATTAGACCCAGAAAAACAGCTTCAAGTCAGAACTTTGTAGGCGAAAAGATTGAACTGAATGTGTATGGTTCACGTACACAAAAGTATTTCGTGATAAATAACTAAAATTTACGAGTGGACAAGTTCTTTACGTTTTCCTTCCATGAAAAGATAGGTGCCCATAGCCATAGTACATGTATGATGTATATCCATAGCTATAGCATACATATACATGTAAACAGTCTCCCCAAGCAGGAACTTGTATCATACAGGATATAGTTATTGTGGACAAAATGTAGCAATGAGTCATGGTCTTGTGCTGGATTTGTACACATGTACAACATACATAGGCCTATACCGCCCTCACAATAACAGGTCTACATGCAGAACAACCGACATGCATTGCAGATTTATACGACAGGTCATGCTAATTACTCTAAATTATTCCACGATATCTATCACAGTCTAAGGACTACTAAACACAATAATAATATTCCAGCTACGGTAAATGTGACAAAACTAGAAACTAGAAAAACACGACCAATGTCAAAATGAAAATAACTCTTGTCAATGTACAGTAATGATGCAACAACATCGCATTTTATTCGCATTTAGTCGACATTAATATTTAAATTAAACGCTCAAATAGGGTCAATAGCTGGGAGTTTTAGGATGTAGTCCTCATCTTCAAATGTTTAAATTTCATGGGAACAACCCAATATAGGCCCGGGGAGCTTTACGCCGCGATTATGGGGTAAAATAGCGGGAGCTGATGTACAACACTACCATACAAAAATGGCGGAAAGCATTCAGTCTGTGACCCCTTAGACAAAATTTTTACTGATTCCATAGATTTACGACACTAAAGAGTAAAAATCGCCATCATGTACCCTGAACTGGAATTCGGTCTATTATGCTGGTAGCCTTCCAGCGCCGGATGGGTCTTTGTGTCCATAGTATCCTCGGGATTCCTTGACTCTTCCCCGACGTTTGTCACCAGCATCGCAGAATACCGTCCTTGGTTTCATGGATTTATATATGCTTGTTCGAAACTCGATTAATTTGATTGGTCAATACCTATCACATGACAATTACAGAAAGGAAAATCGACTTGTTTTCGGACTAATTGCTCTAAATTTTATATGTGACACTATAAAGGAACTCATAATAGCTTAAGGAAGGTCAGTATGTACAAAAACTATGGGGATTTTGCCATAAAACCAACGAAAATAGGCACGACTGCCCCGACCCGAAACAAGCTCCTCTGGCCCTTGTTCCACGCACTTCTACATGATTGGCACAAAAGTGTCATCTGACAAAGCTAGTCAAATCTCGTTTACTTATCATTTACTGATTCAAATAAATCAGCTTTTATAATTGCATATGTTTATACAGAGCAAGAGTAATATAACTTACTGAAGAGATGTCTGGATGGCTGGCGCCTTATTTTTGCAACTTCTGTGGGAAACATGACTATTTTTTATGACACCTTTTGTTTTCATTTCGTCAAAATCTCGCGTGAGCTCATTGAATCGAACTGCGCATGCGGCACATTTTGCGGGTAAATGGTGGAAGTTTGTGAGAGATGAGAGTCGGTATCTTCCTAAATTTCATACATTTAATCAAGCGACGATAATATATAAGGGTTTAACAACATTAATAGGTAAGCTCGTTAGTGTTGTTTCTTTTCGAGAAGTCAATGTTTTTTTTTTAGTGTACGGAAACTTAAAGTTTAGTGACAGGCTGGAGTGTTCGTTCTATCACTGATCACAAACACGTTGTTCCGAGCTCAGTAATATTGACTACGCCAGACCAACGAAAGCAGGAAAGCTGTGTATAACCCAAAGGTAGTCGTTTTCTCAGTCTGGTTGCAGATAGTCACTCTCCGACGATATTCAATAATCAGTAAGGGAGAGTAGCTGGATCCAGCCATGTAGCTGCAACCAGCTATTATAGCTAGCTAGTCCGAATACCAGTCAGAACGTCTAACCATGAAAACGTGCAATCCTAAACGTGCAATATATATATACAGCCAAAACGTACAATACCTATTGTCAAAACGTCCAATAGTAAATTATATTTATCGTGCCATCTTTTGATGTATTTTACGCCCCGTATTGGCTTCACAATCTGACAACCACCGTTAATCTGATTGAACATATGAACTTCTATTCACTTAACAAACTCAACAACTTCTAAGCAAACAGTCTAAGCAAACGGAATGCTAAAAGGCAATATTTGGATTTATGGTACAAAAGAAAAATGACAAAATAAACTGTATAAACAAATACTGCAACAATTAGCTTGAAATAGGCTAATAACATATACTTTATATAAAAAGATTGATTAATTGGTTGATTTTTTTTAGGCCGTGCCAGGGGCAAATACAGCTTTTTAATTTGGGCACCAGTTTTACTAACACATCGACCGCATTGCGGGAGCCGAGCCTGGAACTGGCGAGCTGGGGGATGGTCTGGCAGGGGGGGTAGACCCCCTTCCACTCTTTAGGAAAATTTTTAAATCAGCTGTTGTAGGAAGGGCTATTTTAGACAATCTGACATATTATTAATACTAGTATGGCCGTAGTCTTACCAGTATCGGTCTGTGGTTGTTTTTTAATAAAGCGTCCAATTCCCCCGCCTGTTGCCTTTAAAAGTTCTGCAGCCTGCTTTTGGCAGCAAGCATAACTGGTGTTCTTGGGGTTTATATGCGATTTCATGCTTGTCTGTGGTCGTCCACAAGACATTTTGTCGTCTGATTTGTTCGCAGGAAGTAGAAGTCTGCTCGCACAACCTTACCTTGTTCCCGCAGCCTGCATAGCAATAACTTCCGGCTTGCATTCAGTGAAGTTATTAAAGCTATCATTTCTCGCGATGCAAGGTTCATATGATTCGGGTTCTTGAAATTTTGTCCGCCCGCACAAATGGAAACCCTGAATTGAACTTTTACCTCATTTGGACACCCTGTTCTATGAAACTTTAAAATTGGACACCCAGTTACTTAAAAACTTAAGCAAAATGACCATTTAAGTCTCCATACTTTTGATTCCTGGCTAAGCCCCTGTTACAGTGCACAGGAAGCAAATTTTCCCTGTGCAAAAACAAAGTGTGTAAATTGATCAGAAAGTTCAGAGCAAAGGATTGTGTTGCCCCATACATGTAACTACATATATTAAATATAGCAGTGGGTTAAAAGAACCCCAAGTATCTGCCCTAAGTGACCAAGCTAAACAAACAGTTCTTCTGTATATATATAAAGCTAAATAAAATTGTAACAGTATTAACATTCTGGTGAACTTGTGTAATTTTCCTCAGATGATACAACCAGTTTCATTGGACATCATTCACATTCCACTCTGTTGGTCACACCCCTACATCCGATACATGTAGTCTATATAGGAGGATGCACAAGTAATCTATCCTATACATCTACATCACCTAAACATACATGTAAACCACACCCAGGTTCAAATATCATACTACTATCATAACACTATCATACTACAAGAACTGGGCGGACCTGTGCAATGAGTTAACCTCAGGACATTTAATAACTTTTTGCTTTATTAATCCTATGTGGTCTTAAAATGGCTGTCAAAATGAAAATCTAGTATAGCAACCCCCCCCCCCCAAAAAGACATAAAATGTGAAAACACATTCTAATTTCAATATTAAATTCCCTGAAGAATATTTATTAACATACATGTAATGGTGTAAATGTGGTAGAGTATAGTTAAAAAATGATAAACAAATGTGGATACACTTCAGTGCTTAATTTTCACTCAACTATGTTTAACTTGGAAATTCAGCTATTTATATTACACACATTGAGCATGGAGCTAGATTGTTTTCTGTGTCTCATCAGTGTAACAAACTCCTGAGAAATGGAGAAAAGCTGTGGTACAAAGATGAAGTGAAGAACAGACACTGACAGAAGGCTATTATTAGAGAACATGATGACTGAAGCTCACTCAGTTATTTCTACACACAACATGATAACCTCTGTTGTCTTGACCAGTACATGTAGGCCCCGCTGATCTGTTAAGTTGGTTTTGATTTATTACCTCCTCACACACACTCCTCTGAACCACATGCCTCCCCAGTTATAAATATTTACTTTTCTTAGTTTTTTTTTACAAACTCAGCCCAAAGCCAGACTTAAACACAGTGTACATGAAGCCTTAATCATGTTTGTAGTTGTACCAACCTTAACCTTTAACACTTAGATATTAACCCTTGTTCTACATGTAGCTGTTGTTAGAAATGTGAATAACCCTGACCCTAGCCACTCTCTGTGCTGGACAAGTCACTGGTCAGCAGTCAACAACAAGTGTTCTTTGTGACTAAAGGAGAGTATTATGTCACTACCCAGGTATTAATGGTTCATTGTTGTAATCCCTATTGCCACCAGCCTGACCATAAAGACCCCAAATGAAGATCAGACTGAACATCTGCTGGTAAAGCACAAAAATCAATACATAACCCAGATTTACAGAGTAAATTAAGTATTCACTTTCATTACAGACATATATTACCACAAATGTCACATACCATTGGGCAAATTAAACAGCAATTTTCAGTTCACATAAACTAGGTCACATTACATTGATAGCAAATGATGGATACAATTAGGGTTCTGTTTCCAAAAATAAAAAAAAAGACATGGATTACAACTTCTAGTTTAATACAGGTGCAAAGTTTCAATGTCTATTCAGTTTAGTTTGTTTGTTTGATTGGTGTTTAACATCGTACTCAAGGGTATTTCACTTATATGACGACGGACAAAAATACAGAAC
>JARFOD010047294.1:0-10063 GCA_031763545.1 Mopalia muscosa
TGGCGCTCTTCTGCTGTACTTGACTTGGTAGAATAAAACGGCGTTTGTCCTCGTCCATCGAAGTACCCTCCTGAGCCGATGCCATGGATGCAACACCCAACACGGTTAACAAGATACCAAAACACTGCATTCTGGGGGAAGCAATATCATAACTAATTCAATATTGGTATATCTTGAAATAAAATTCTGTATTTTTGTATATGTAATCCCGTACTGATTTCATATGTAAAGTGTAATGTTCAACTTTTATTTTTGAAAGTGTCTATGATTAATATATATTGTGTAAACATTAAGTGCCATCTAACTTCTTAACACCAGACTGCAACTTTGGAATTAACCTGCACCTTTACGTTCTTCTCGGGAAGTCACGTGGTACAACTCTACTCTTCGCCACATGCAGTTAAAGAAAAGTTCGGCAACTTAAAAATCTCGAAATCCACAATGTACGTTTAAATTAAATGGAACACATATACGATTTTATGGTAGTTATATTTTATAAAAAAATTACCTGTTTGCACTTTCTTTTTATTTTTAAAAATATTTATGTTTCATGATTTCTTTTGTAATATGGATATGGATTAAACAAAATGAAGTCATATACATTTACAGGCTTCATTTTGGGGTTTTGTAAGATAAATATATTCTCTGAGTCCTTAGTAGGCCCTGGAAGTTTGGTTCAGAGTGAACCAATGAATGTTAAACCGGGAAAAATCCCGAGCAAATTAATATCATATGGGTATTACTTTGTTTGAGTCTTTCTCTGATTTGGTAAAATAGCTGTTGTATGCGTCTGATGTTGCGGTATATATACCCCAAGGTAAAATACGAAGAGTTGATATCAACATCGATGTCAACAAAAACAATAGCAGGATGTAAGAGAAATACAGATGGCTTACTATAGTATATGATTGGACAGAGTTACAGCTAGAATATGAGACATTGCTATAAGACGACTATATATTGCCCATTAGTTATGAGAGGACCAGGGCAACAAGCAGCTCCTTCCAAACCCTCCGCAAGACCACCCCATATTGTCCATAAGTTCTGAAGGCACTTGGGGCAGACCAATTATATTCGCGACTCTCTGCGGCAACAAACATTATAAAGTTAGCTTTCATGCTCAACGATGGGCCTTCCACTTACCTTAATGCTTGTCGAACAATCTTGATTTGTAAATTGTATCTAGTTGCCTACCTTATATACACCCTCCACAAGCACTGGTGTAATCTCACCATAGAAACCGTAAACATAAACGTTGTAAAATTGTATTGAATAAAGACGGGATAAAGTATGAACAGTCTGTATTACGCAATATTGTATATGCGTTTAAAACCTAAGACGGGGATAATAACACATGCGTCGGCGGTTTTGTATGACGGAAAACCATGTAAGAGCTTGCAATTGCAACTACCATAGGACTGTCCTTCTCCTTATATTATATATGGTGATAACTGGAAATAACATCAAGGCCGAGGTTATATTTCTTATATTCAGGGGCTTACTTGCTGAATCTAACAGGTATGAGCGCCTAGCGAACAACATCGGTATTAACTTTGTAATATTAAGTATGATACAAATAATCGTTCAACCAGAAATGAGAGTATTTAATAGAACATACAAGTAAGCTAGTGTTAAAGCGATACACGGGGTAGGTAAAGAAAAAAGAAAAGAAAATTAATACAGAAATGTGACATTGTCTGTTGCATAATTCATTTTTCAATAATAATTTCGGAATATTCTAGACGGGTCGATTCGTCTTAAAACTCTCCTAAAAAAGAAACGCAACAGTATTTTTTTTTTATCCAAAATAAGAATTTTCAACATCATTTAAATAGAGAACTAAGCACATTACATTGAAGTTAAGCACACTGGTTGTTCAGATTTCGAAGTTCATTAAAATGTCAAAATTTATTACATTAAAGTCCATAGCGCTCAGATGACATCAATGTAATATCTGTTGTGCCCACCATTAACCTGCAACACGGCACGGACCCGTGGCATAGACATGATCAATCGACGAATACGTTTTTGCGGAATTCTTCTCCATGGTTGCTTAAAAGCCTGCTGCAGTTCTTGCAGATTTTGCGGCGCTGGATATTTAGAAACACAACAGTAGCACGAAATGTGTGCGGCTGAGCGTTGTCGTGCTGAAATCTTCTCTATGGAGGTCCATAATGGGCAGCATGTGTGGTGTCAAAACCTCATATCTGTATCGAAGGGCGATAAGGTTGCCAGGGATGTGCACTTGTTGAGTTTTTCGGGCGCAGTATATGGCACCCCGCATCATCACACTTCCTCCGCCGAAATTGTAGACCTCAAGTACGCAGTTCCTTGCGAACCTCTCATTCCGTCGTCTGTAGACATGTGTACGACCATCTCTTCTCTGCAGATTAAATATGGATTCATCGCTAAACCAGACTTGACTCCAGTTTCGCAGGTTCCATTCCCTTAATCTGTTGCACCATTGGACCCTTGCACATCGATGTCTCAATACTACGCCAAAGTAAGGACGTCTGGCACGAAAGCCCTTTTGAGAAGGAGACGGTTTTTGACTGTGCCGATACTCTCCGGAGACCTGGGACATTTGATGCGTTTTCTGTTGCTGTTATAGTCCGGTTCCTCAGAAGAAGTAACCGGACGGAGCGATCTTGGGTTGACGGTCAGCTGCTGAACTGGATTGCTGCTATCGCTGGAAGAGTCTGGAAGTCGTGCTCTGGTGGACATGACAGTCTAGCGACTGCATTCTGTGATTCACTGGCCACGAGAAGACCAATGACGACGTTCAAGGTAGCTGAGTCTAATCTTTGGACATAGTAGCAGGTTGGAGAAACAACTTAAAAACTGAACTCAATTGAACAGCCATGTGTCTTTTATACCCGTTAAACTCGCTTAATGATTAGGCATGATTCGCACGTGCAACTGCCCTAAGTTTTTCTCTACGCCGTCTTCTTGCAGCGTTACACAAAACCTGACCTAAAAGTCACGTGTGATCAACAGCCACTATCTGGTGCTTAAATGCAATTATCGGACATTTACATTATAACATGATCTTGTTGTCATGTCTCAATCACGCCAATTTTTGGAAGAATTCATGTTTTAAACTTTGCTTGTGATGTTGCGTTTCTTTTTTGGGAGAATATATTTAAAAACTATGTCAGTTTCTTATTAACTGGCACAAGTATAACGCTTGATAACGGTGTCAGAACATTATAACTCTGTGACAAATTAAAACGAGAATTTGGAATCCATAAAGCCGTTTATATTTCTAAAAGCAATCACACTGGCAAAGGGATGTAGATTAATTAAAATCGAAGAATCATTTTATGTTCTAGATAACTCCCAGAGACAAGTTTCTTAATAAACCTTAATCTCGCGTTGTGTTATGGGTAACGTATAGACATCTCGAGAGAAGGTAATGACCAGTGATATGGTGTATAAAATATTGTTAAAAATCTAGCTAACGAGATATTTGGCTGGGTCTACAAATACGTATTTCAGTGATACAGGGATTAACCAATGAATATATCTGTTAAAGAGGATGAGTTACAACCTGTATGATACCGAGGGAAGTTTCGACTTTAGATAGAATTATTTTATTGGAGTTCTTACTGTTATGAATAAATCAGCCTACAAATAAGTATTTCAGAGCTACAGGGGGGATTAACCAATGAATATATGTGTTACAGAGAGAAGTTTTGTCTCAACCAGTAGGTCCTTTAGGTTGTTGTTTCCCTTATATGTTATAATGTAAAAGGTCATCTATGTTAACAATATTTACCACTCCCTTTAGGTGATTCAAATATAATCGCCTACCTTTAGGAATCAGCTCTGGATCAGAACATTTAAAAAAACAAAGCTTTTCTTTTCTTGGTAACCCGGAAGGCTGCCTGTGTATGATGGATGATATACGGTCTACGCTGCAAATCAAGCAGAATATGATCAAAGACTTCACAAAGTTTTACAGAAACTGAAAGAAACTAACATTACCGTTAATCCTGACAAGTGCACAATTAGCATGGTTTGCATACAGTGTCTAGGTCATGTGAAGAGTGAAAACGTGAATACTGAAAAAGTCACCCATATACAGAATCTGTCTGAATCCACAGATGTTAGTGGTGTTAACAGAATCCAGCCACTATCACCAACCCTCTCCGTGATCTACTCAGTAGCGCAAGTTCATGGTTTTGGGGGCCTTATTAACAAAGTGCTCGCCAATATATCAAGTAGAGTAAACATACAACTGCAATAAAAGATACACATGGATATATGGTGATTCAATATTTCGGTTTATTTTTAAACCATTCTTGACAATGGTTGTAAAATAAACAGAAATATTGAATATAATAGGAAAACACTTCTCAACTCAGACGGACCATAAACCTCTCGTTCCTAGTCCGGACCAAATGGTCTGAACCGACTAACTCCTCGTAGAGGTGTTTACGCATGCGTCTCATGCCTTTCTGTTTTGGCATTGTACATGTTCCTGGACCTGAACTATATACTGTAGAGAAATTACAGCAATATACTGTAGATACGCTGTGACGTGCCCCATTTTCCGTTCAAAATCAGTATGATCAAGAACTTGAGAGAGAAATTACAGCATATGTATATTGGGTCTTACATTATCTTAAAGATACAGATCAACGACTTGAGGAAATAATACATCACCAACAAGACGACTCAACCTTAGATTGTTAGATATTGTCACAAGGGGTGGCCTAACAAACCGTTTGTGGTAGGCCAATCCAGAAAATATTGGAATTTCCAAGCTCAACTGTCCGTTCAAGGAAATCTTTTATTGTGTGTTGAACGCATTGTCATTCATCCTGACTTAGGTGTGATATTCTACAGAAAATACATGCCGGTTTACAAGGTATAACTATGTGTCGTGAGCTAGCCAAAAGTTCAGTTTTCTGGCTTTGACTTAGTACACATATTGCAGAGCTAGTTAGAAATTATCATGCATGTATTCCAAAGAAAGCTAGTCATGTGGAATCTCTTATTCCTCGGAATTTCCACAAAGGCTATGGCGAGCCTGTTTAAACAGAATATGTACTTAATTGTTGTTAACTGTGACTCATGTTATATATAAATAGCACTTCTTAGCAATACTTCAGCCTCAGAAATAATTCGTCACATTAAGCCAATTTTCTTTTGGCATGGAATACCGGAAATAGTGCGTCCAGATAATGGATCAAGGTATACTGCAGAACAGATTCTTCAATTCAGCAATAACTATGGCTTCACCTTTGTTCTCAACAGTCCCAAACATCCTTCTGGAAATGGTAAAGTTGAACTGTAAAAGACCTGTCAAAATATTCTGAAGATCCTTACATTGCTATGTTAAACTACAGGGCGACACTTTTGGAAAATGGCTACAGTCCTGAACTTTTGATGTCACGCAAACTTTGTTCTACAGTGCCGATTGTTCCTCAACGCCTGAATCCTCATTTTATTACCAATGAATTAATTTTTACAAGCTACGGAAAAAATGCCCAAGAAAGTCGAAATAAAACTTTGATTGACGCCATGCTGCTAAAGCACTCCATTACCTTAAAAGGGGGATGAGGTATGGATAACAGATCGCAAAGAGTCGTCCAGTCTGTCTATAAAATTTAGCAACAGATCGTATGTGGTAAACAACAGAAACGGTACTTTCAAAGAAACAGATCACATCTTGGTAAATTGCCACCAAAGCAAACCTCAATTGTACCGAAATTGCTGATTGTTAGAATACCAAAACAACCTACTGAAAGTATACCAAAACAACCAGTAAAACCACCTGATAAGACTGTTTCACGTTTATCTTTAAAAGTACACTTAAACGAAATTTGCATTTGCTCGTTCGAGCCTGGACTTGGTCAAGCTTTGGTGGACTGTTTACTTTTAGGGAAAAGTTTCCGCTGTTAAAAACGGTAATATTTCTTTCGAATTGTGTTCCTGGAACACATTTATATTCGATTTTCTAAAAAGTGCAGGCTCTTTAGTTGCACTTAGAATTCCATTTGAATAGTTATTTTCAGTTAAAGAAAACGCCATTATGTTTCATTATTCAATTTTATTCCCCATTCAGTTTTTTATTTCAGTAACATTAAAAGGGGAGAGGTAATGTTATTTATTATATAGACCTCAGTATGTAATCTCTGAATCAGGGGCTATAACTCTTCTTGTACTGTACTTTAAGTCACCCTGTAAACTGTCAAAGCTGCTTCCCACTCACAGCTTTAGGTTTTATCATTTTTATTTAATAAATGAGTGTCAACCACGTAACACTCTTTATTCCCATCATTGCGAGTTCATACCCACATCCATTGCGAACCTCATTTTACCCTAATCAATGGCGAGCTCATTACCCACATCAATGGTGAGCTCCATACTCTCATCCATTTTGAGCCCATACCCATGTCCATGGCGACCCTCCTTTTACCCTAATCCATGGGAGCTTATTACCCACATCCATGGCGAGCTCCAAACCCCCATCCATCGAGAGCTCGGATTGGCTGTTATTCCGATCACATGACGCACCTCTTTTCTGAGCAAGCCGATCGGCAGAATCATGAATGGAAATATATATTTTTGATAATACAGGTGATGATTAAGTTAGTCGGGCATAATTCGAATAGTTCCCTTAATCGACTTTGGATTTTTTAAAATAACATTTTTCTTTGTAAAACGATAGTTTGGTGCTTTGGCAAATACAAATTATACAAATGTGAATAAATTGCTCATGTGACATATGATAGACACCCGACTAAAACCAAAACACAGTATAGGTGGATCTTTTTCACCTGTGTTAGTTTCTGTGTCCCAAATAAAGACCCTAAAATACACCTTAAAACCGTCTTGATCCAAGCTAATTTATTCGTGGGAACATTGATTTCCAAAACGGATCACATTCTGCAAAATATTTCGAATGCAGTAAAATCTGTCTTGACTAAGAATGCGTTTTTCAAAAGTAAAATATCAAGGTGTGGAGACAACTTATACCTAATGCATCACATCGCTATGACTATCTAACCACGATTGCCTGAAATATCCTGCCATATTTCGATAACACTAGACCCCAAACCGAAACTATTCAGAGAATTAAATTCATATTAGTATTCACTGTCTGCATGAAATGTAGCCATGAAAACGCCAGTTGTATTGAAACTACTAGCCTGTGTAGTATTGTAATATTTGTTTATAATTTAGGTTTGTAAATAAAAGGGAAACGACAAATTCTAGCACATATATGTTGATGCCAAAAATAATAATTTATTTCAAACAATATAAAAACGGGTACAATTACATACAAATTATTTAAGAAAACAAACAAACATAATATAATTTTATCAAAATCATTTACTTGTAATTAACTTTGAATCGATGAAGTTTGAAATGTGTCTTCAATTATATATTTTAACTTGGTTGTTCATTTATAATATGAGATAAATGGAACCACGGCTTGTTGGTGGTAATCAAATGAATACAATGAGAAATAGTTCAATGACTTAAGCAATGTTCATAATCTTTACAATCCGTGTGAAAGATATAATGGCCCAGAGAAACAGTTTAATTCACAAATGCCTCGATACAGTCTCGCTTCAAGCTTACCTGAAACAAAATAATAAAGGCCATTATTTGCAACAAATTACAAAAGTTGTAGAAAAGTTATAAATTAAAGAGTAGAAATATTGAATCGGTTCTGTCTTGCTGTCGTGGGTATTTGGGACAAACAATGGCAACGGAGGTGAGATAGTAGCATTATGTTAGAGATGAACCATCTGAAACCATATCTGATGTGGCCATTTGTAACAGAAACAATGGCTATATATTTTACTAGTTGGTCCGATATAAGTGTATTGATCACGTCACTGATAGATATATTCAGCTGGGGCAATGGTGTTCCCTGTTACAGTGCTTCACAAACATACTATGCTGCTTTGTATCACAGTGAATCTTTAAAATACTGTGCTCTGACATGTCACAGTCCTGTTCGTTGCCACAGTTCTTCACATACATACTATGCTGTTCCCTTCCACAGTTCTTTACAGATAAACTGCGCTGTTCAGTGTCAAAGTGATTCACATACACAATGTGTTGTTTCACTGTCCGGGGATATACAGACACATTGTGCTGTTCCCTTTCACAGTTCTTCACAGACATGCTGTTAGCATGATTCAAAAGCAAAACCTTTTAGAGCAATATTTCGAAATCCTAGTGACATTCAAGGAAGTACAATAATTATATATTTCTGTTTAAGAAAAATATCTCTTGAGTATCATTACTTACGTCATAAACACACATATAATCATTTCCAGGGGCTTTGCCGAAGAACGCTGCACAATTTCTCTCAGCAATCATGTTACCCCCACCTTAGAAAACAAAGAAACAGAATCGATCATAATACGTATCCTTTTCGCATTTTAGTAATATATTTGTAACTGTAATTGGCTAATATAAATTTGGAAGAAAAAACATACTGGCAAACAGTCTGCCCTTAAAATATACAGTATATATTAAAATAGTAGATTAAATTTTCAACCCCATTAAAAAAAATGTACATAGATACAGGGCGATTTACATGTACTTCGGTTTACTTAAAATACCATCGTCAAGATATTAATGTTATCATATTTATCCAAGATATTCTTACCAATTAACTGGCTGTATACATATCGTATCTGTTTTTGGTGTTGCATTTGAGTACAAATGCAATTAAACTGATGCCTGCCATCTGGGACAAATATGTATATATTTTTCTATCAGTATTGAGTCATGCTAGACATACGGTTTAAGAACTACTGTTTTTTGTTGCTCGTAGGCGTGTTTGTTTTTTCTGGTTGTAAGGCGTGGCTTTGGTAGTCAAAAATACTAACACCGTACGGAGTATGCGACTGGTCTTTTTTACAAGACAGACATGGCTTGAGTCAAAAGTCAACTTCGACATTTCCTTGCAGCGTTACTAATGGTGTCTGGAGGAATATACGTGTGAGATAGGTAACCCTAATTGGTCGCGAGCCATTCGCAGATGTGAAAACCTCTGTGTGATCCTGTAATCCGATGCCTACTGAACACAGAACGGGGTTGCCAAACTAATGCGCAGTCGACTGAAGAATCGTCGCTATCCTGACTTAAACACATTATTGCATATTTCTGCAGATTCTTACCTCTTGGTCCAAGGGGGAAGTTAACGACGTTATTTTGACAGAAGCCGCCAGTTGGAGTGCCCGATCCCACCATTTGAGAATTTGTTAGCGACATAGTAACAGTGTTAAAATCACTCAGGTCAGCGGTCAAGGTCAGCTTGTTCGTGGGGTCTTGGGGATCCTGGAAAAAAGAAAAAATAGTAATAATTTTTTATTTTATTTTAACAATTGTGCCGACTTGGGCATCTTTATTTTGAATAACTACTTGCCTTATGTCTATAGCTTTGCTGGGTTGAAATTAACATTCGCATTATGCTAAACAATATTTTGGCAACCCGACATTTCTATTTAAAAAATGCCGGCGTAAGTAATTGCACTCGGTTTGACAAGTTAACTTCATAAGATGTTTCGAGTTTGTACAAACGTTTTTGGGAACGTTGGTATTGGTAAATTTTGCATAGTTATGCGACTTCAGTTCATGTTCTTTAATAAAATTTCTCCTGATTTCGAGTCTGAATTCATTGTCTAAAAGTAAATAGAAGCAGTAACATACCCAGAAATATTCGAGCTGTGAGTTTCCTGATGGATGAGGGACAGATGGAGGAATAGAACAGGTGATGCTGGCAGCAGTTTCTTGGGCGCCCTGTGTGGCGGTTTTGTCTCTAACCAGAAAACTGACCGTCAGTACTGGCCGGGTGTTGAAGGCGGCAGTCACATAGTTGATCACCAACGATCCTTGACGGGTGTCACCGGAACATGGTGAAGTACCGAATATCTGAAACTCTCGACCAACACCCACATTGGAGGGAACTTTAAAGCCAATGGAAAAATCAAAATCTCGCATAGCCAGTGAGTTACCATTGAGGTAATCCAGAGCTCTAAATACAGTGGTGTTGGAGCCGTAACAATTGTCTGCAGTACGAACAATAGAC
>JARFOD010047305.1:0-10063 GCA_031763545.1 Mopalia muscosa
AAGGAAACCTCGTAACCCTCTCCCACCGCGATTGCCTGAGCCACATCCTGTGACTCACTATAACACCTGATGGTCAACAAGTGGGCATATGAGGCCATATTTAAGGGTCTAAATTATACATGACCCAAATTGAGTCATGTTACAGAGTTCGATTGAAAATGTTTATACTGCAGCTGTATATTTTGAATATCCAAATGCTTTATTTACACAAGATAAAGATGAGTTTATTTTGCAGATATGATGTCGATCAGAGTAAATAGTTAGAAGAACTCTCCCGAAAGTCTGCAATTATATCTCATGTTGCCAAACGATATAGGGTCTCGAAGAATTTGACTTATGTACAGAAAGTATAAACAAATGATTTAAACAAACACAAGCAACAACAACGTTCAACAGAAATTGAATAAACACAGAGTTACACAAGGGTGCTGTATATAGGTAACTACAGGTTAATCAAGATAGGCCCAAGAAAAACATTCTAGTTTACAGCTGTCGGGTGTTGACGTTTCAAATGGAAGAACTTTCAGGAGTTACGTCACTTGGGTTATCATCACTTCCTGACACTAGGGGGCGTTATCTATAAGACATTAATACACTGACAGACGTGAAGTCCTGAAATATTTGCATTTGATTTAAACTGTAGCATTCCTTGTTCAAAAATGATTAAAAACAGATTTGAGATCAAGCATAGACACATCTAGAATTGACTATTAAAGGTGGAATGCCGAAAATAGGTCCTCTTTCAAGAAGTGAGGAGGTGGGTGGGGGTATTTGGAGGTTTTCGTTCCTAAAAGTAAAGTGTCACTCCTTTGACCTTAAAAGTAGTGACTTTCTTTTGCTTCTAACAATGATGTGGAGCACTATGTCGCTCAAATAAATAATATTTAATAGATCTTGGATGTGGATTCGTTTTCAGAATTCCTATCAAGGGTGTGTATTGTGTTAAAGTGTATGGAGAAAGATGGCTTTGATTTGAATCCAGGCAATTTAACTTCAGATCGAATCACCACTTTAGTAGTCACGTGGGTTTTTGCAAAACGGCTGAAGATGATTGACATATTTCAGCGAGCTTTCAACATGAGCAATGCGGATTGTGGGAATTTTAGTATGCATTCCGCGGCAGTGTAACATGCCAGGCAAGTGAAGAGAAATTTGACGGTGAGCGCTTTCCCACATAGCTACAACACCAAGACTGTAAGCGAAATAAATGCCTTTTTTATTCGGCATAAAGCTCAATGAATCCTCAGAAGTGGATTCAATCTGATCAAGTTTGCCACAATGAAACCGAATTAGAACGAAATGATTCCAACCGAATAATTCTTTACACGAAAAGGCTTTTATTAGGAAGGCTATATAATTGATTCATTGTTTGGAATTCTTTGGGATTGAGTCCGACATAGCATTGAACTGATTTCTGGAGTTAGCACATTTACAAATTTGGTCTGTCGCCATGTCCTATTTCAGTGAAGCTGACTTTAGAAACAGCCTATTTACAGGAAAGGAACACGAAGATAGAAGGGGACATGTATTTATTTCTGAAAATCTGTAAATTTTTCTAAAATGATTTGGGTTAAAATCCACCCCTCCATCGCTCCCCAACAAAACAAACAATGACTAGAAACACCTACATAAATTCAGATAAAAAGATGAAGATAAGCCAATATACAAATTAATAAAATGAGAACAAATAGGTTTGTTTGTTGGTTTGATTGGTGTTTAACGTCGTCCTCACGGGTATTTCACCTATATGTCGACGGATTGTCCACTTCATACTGTACACAGCCTTATTATGCGGTGAAAACCGGGAGCAAACCTCGTAAAAACCACCCCCGCGATTGCCGGAGCCACAACATGTGAATCACTCATATATACATGATGGTCCACAGGCGACTCGATCCGGTGAACAGTAAATCGAGTCAGGTTCAGTTAAGGAAGCGCACTCGCTACCACTAAGCCATATCCGCGGTCCGAGAAAAAATAGGACTATGTTATATTTCAACATTTATATCAATTCTACACAGACTTGTGGACACTGAATATTGTATGCACATCATTGAAGAGCCCGGATGATCCCCTTCAAACTGATGGGTACAATACCATTGGTTGATTTCGCTATTCGGTAAAGAGCTTTAGGGGATTGTCATTACAATCGTCAAGTAATATAAGCATCACATGTCCGAATGAAATGAAACACTTAATTAACGCCAATAGTTGTTGATTGACTTCGTTTACATCAGTGCCTTCTAGTGCAGATATAAGCTCGGTATTGATTACCGCTTGTGTTTTCATTGATTGTGGCCTGAGAGGGTAAAATAGACGAGAGAACGTAATGAGTTGTTAAAGTAAGAATAAATATAGCAATCAATAGAGTTAATTAGGACGTTATAGATACTGTAATTACATACACCGCGGGCTAAGGTGGTCTCAATGAACTTCATCAAGGGTGGAAATTTCTAACCGATTCGGTACAAGAATTGTCACTGTTGGATGTTGAGTGAATAGGCGGTGGCATGCGTTTTAAAAAAAAATATATATTATTGAGGTTTCCCATCCATGCGGATGAGCTACGTCACGAACGTACATTTTTTTATTAGCTATTTGACAATTGCATTACGATATCGCCTCCATACGGTTATGTGCCATTCAAGACTATATTCGAAAATATATAAAAGATTAAAGGATCATGATTGATTGATTGATTGATTGATTGGTGTTTTACGCCGTGTCCTAGGGAGTTCCCCTTAAACGCCACGAACGTACATCGACAGAATGTGACCAACATATAAAATCGCAGCATACCGTCCTTTCACTTAAGGACCATAAGCATATAACATATAGTCCAGTGTTTACAATAAAATAAAATAAAGATATTGTACGATATTTTCTGCCAGCGAAAAAAAAAACCTGTTTCAACCTCTCCAACACGAGGAGGTGAGAATATGTATTTTGATAGCAGTGCATAATGATGAATCCGTTAAATGAAATAGGTCTACGCTGTGGATTGGAGTATAAACGTCATGTCACACCGAGGTAGAATTCATTTCCATATCGAAAGCTCTGGTAGATGATTGGTTAAAATTCATGGGCTGTATAATTTCTGGTTGTATCACAACACACTCTTTCGTACTTTTGTACTCCTTCGTAGTTATCAGCTTGTGACGATTCTAACATGCTGCTTCGCCATTCTCCTTTTCGACATATCGCTTCTCCGTTACCCCTTTAGGACCGTGTCGACATACCGCTCCGCCTTTGTCAGTTTCAGAATTAATATATCTTGTGAAATTTTTTCAAATATGTAATTTTTTTATTTCTATGAGCAAAAGTATAGTTCCAAGAGTAAAATTTAAAAGCCTTGAGATTTTCCCGCCTTGGCGTGTCTTACTCGCCCGAAAACTACCAGAATTATCGCTCACCTGCAAAATACCAGAATTATCGCTTACCTGCAAAATGCTCTTATTGTTTCTGCATCCATGCCACTGAAAAGTTTCCTTCTGTCAGTCTGCATGTTCTGGAACTGTGTGCTATAATCTGTCATACAGGCGTTAGCGTGGTCCTGAACCCGCTTTGGACACTGTCCATACGTCACAGGAACAGCTGCAACAACAACAACAACATTGTATTTGGTGATATTATTATTTTCAATCAATCTCAATCAAAATCAACCAACCAATCGATCAATCCAAATCAATCAGTCAACCAATCAATCAACTAATCGACCAATCAAATTCGTTATCTGGCAGAGTGTAGCGTGAATAGTGTCTTATATAATATAAGAATATAATAAATTACACTGTTGTCGCCCATTTAATAGTTCAATTATGTTTCAAACTAAAGATAAGTATCAATTCTCTTGACTTCAACCTTGCATGTGATTCTCCCCAGGAGTTAAACGAAACGTCCTGTGAGATAAACGTCTGAATGATATACGCTCATCTTAGATAATCCAGCGCCAAAACAAAAAATTATCCTGATTGGCAAGACGATAAAAATTCTCCAAAGCTATTACACAACGCTCTCTGTCTTATTACCAGTACACAATTTTGACAAAGGCATAAAAAGCACAGCGCAAAGAAAAAAAACTAGAGCCAGATTGGTGTCATGATAAAATTCCCTAAAGCTATTATACAAAAAGCGGTTATCTTATTACACGACTGATACCATCTGAAGTTACATGCAAACCAGTCTGTGAGGATATCAACTTATCTCATCCTTCTAAGAAATGAGATAAGACTGTCTTAACCTCTATTTACATTATCTCGCATTACATATGTGTTTGGGCAGGCGCGCATTAATTTAACTCAGTGAGTAGTATCCTATATACATATTGTATTAAAAAAAAATGCGTTTAAAAGAGGCATAACATGTCACATGTCGTCCAGATACGCAGCGAAAGTCCGAAGAAACCAATCAAAACTTCTTTGCTATTTTTTTTAACATTTGCTGGACAGTTCAGAAAGAATAATACAGTCTGAGATAATTTGGGGAAATATACGCTTTGTAGCCTGTTCGCCAATCCTGATTTCCCCGTGTCTGGAAATAAAATATTGTTCAAGTCAAATATCAAATAATCTGATTCTTCCCAAAGACTTTGTCTGTATTTAAAATGTACGCCGATTATGTCGTGAGCCGCTGTCGCTCAGTTGTTAGAGAGTTTGTTCTGTCACCCAAAGGTATCTGATTCGAATCCCAGTCGTTATATAATTTTTATACATCTACATTTATAAAAAACAAAATATGTGAAAGTTCTCAGTAAATTATTACAAGTCTCTTTTGTACTCTTGTGGGTGGTCGGGATTGATTGATTGGTGTTTTATGCCGTGCTTAAGGATATTTAGCTTATATAATGGCGGTGTATTCCAACCATAACTGCCACTTCAAACAAACTGCGCGCCGTCGTGTGAGCGAAATAACCTAAAGTACGACACTACGCCCCAACGCCTTCATGTGAGTGAAATAGCCGTAAGTTACCCCCCCCCCCCCCCCCACGAAGTAGGGTGTCCTACACAAATACAGGTTAGTGACGCGGAAGCACTGGACTTACAATTCTTCACTTTATCCATTACCCAAATCTACCAAAACTTAATATTAACCGGAATGTGATGGAAATCTGTTGCTGAGAAAATCGACATATATCGCCTTATCCCAAATGATGAGATAAAACCATCTCAACTTCTATTTAGATTATCTCACATTACATATGTTTACGGAAACACATACGTACTCATTTACCAAACCCTGAAAACAGCTGTGATCATCTTTGAGATATAAGTACTGTATAACTTAGTTTGTAAGATCCAAGTACAAAAACTTCGCAATTTCCAAAGATCTTGCCGTGGCAACATCGATTAGGCATATCTCACTATTAATTTAAGGGGCGATTTCTCCGAGGGAGTTTCCTGTTGTCGTCCATGGTGTTTTCGGAACTAAATGGCAACGAGAAGCAGATCTGTCATTCGCGTCTTATTCTTGTGTTATCTTGGTTTTTTGTCGAGGGTTGTGTCAAGAACCAATTGGACTGGCACGCCAACATGTGAGTAAAATAATCTTACATACGGCATTAACTCTCAACCAATCAAACAAATCAAGATTAATGTCTACGCTAGAAAAATATATATGGGGGGAGATTGCCAAACCCTGGGGGAGTCGGCATGGTTTGACTTATTTCCCCTTGGGCATGGCCCGGTTTTCCTCACCGTTCATGTTTGACACCAACGCTCATTCTCCTAATGCTATTTGTGGTCACGGCATAGCCGGGTGCAGAAAATTTAGGGAATTTCATGCCAAAATTTAAAAAATAAATATTTTTTTTTGTGTATGGCTGACAGAATTGGAAGTCAAACTGTGTACACGAGTTCAGGCGGTTCTGCAGTGCAAAGGCGTATCAGAGGACTTGTAGTGTAGCATATGTCAACATTTAAATTATAGAATGTCAACAGTCAAATGGTAGAATGTCAACACGTACATGGTTCACTGGGTGTGTCGCTTGTGTTTTTAATTTGATTTTCTGTAAACCAGCTAAGTGCTCAGAGCCTCGTGAAAAAACTCTCTATGTAAACGCGGCTAAGATCTTTAGCACAGCTAAAGTCCTTGGAACAGAAGGAAGATAGCGGTGGGAAAGAGCCTTATCTCAAGTGAAAACAAATTCTCAACTACAAGTGTCCGGGCTAACTTTTAAAAATAAATACTCCTTCGGTCTATTTAAAGCTAAATTAGTACATGGTTGGAATTGACTCAAAGATGTTTAAAGTTTGTGCGAAAGGAAATGTCATTATTTTGTATCGGCTATAAATGTTATACCATAATTGTATCGCTAAACATCTTGACGCGGAGGCTTGGGAGGCAGCTTCATGTTGCTCTGATGCGCTTGGGTTTAAGGGGCAACACGAAGCCGATCTGTTTCTGGTATCTTTGTATAAGGTCATGCGATTGTCCTGGTTGTCTTTGTTTGTTGCCAGTCATGTCAAAGGTCGTTTCCTCGACCCATTGGTCTGGCACCCAGTTTTATGAGTGAAATAACCGTTAGCGCGGTGTTATAAAGTGAAACTCCAATTAAACAAACAGACAAACACATCCTGACTGTTGCACGTCTTAAACCGATTCCAATTCCCTGAATAGTAAGCTAAACTCATAGCTGCTTTATGTGATCGAGTGAAATCAATCACAATGGTGAATACAGTTGTAATAATATATGAGTAGCCCTGGAATTATCCTAAAATAGACCTGTACCTTTCTTGAGAAGAACGCCTTTTCAATTCAATTGAGTTAAAAAAATTATTCACCAAAACCGAAAATAAACAAGAAGAAACTGCAATATGGGATTATCGACGATGAGGAAGTAAAGCCTTGTTCTATCCAAGAATATTAATTAAGGTTTTGCACTAATATTATGAATGTCCATAGTCCTTGCTTTTAACTATTCCCCCCAAATGTGAGCTAGTTTCCCCTCATATTTAAGTAGAACAGAGTAAGTGGAAAATCCGTTGTCAAATAGTTACGACATATATTTACAAGGCATAACATTATACTACATTTTACGAAATAATGATTCTTTGAGGTTCTATAAAAAGGCAACTGTATGAAACCATGTCACAAATGAGTTCACAGTATGCATACAGAACCGTAAAGGGTTCCACCAAAGCTATTAGATTAGGAACCTTTGACGGTTCTATTAGAGCCATTATGTCTTAAATACACAAGCTACACTGATATAGCAAGTCAGTATTTTGGATTCAATTACTTGGAATGATTTGGTTTGATATTTTAGAAAAAAATATACATTATCAAAAATCGTAGAATATACGTATGGTATGATAGAAGTATGAAAGAGTCCTTAAGACATAAATACATACGCGATGACTGGTTTGTCCTACACATAAACCCACACACGCCCGTCTTGTGTACATAATTCTGTTCGAGCGTCAGTTGTATCGGTACCAAGGCATTTAGCCGCGGGGATGTCTGGATTGAATTATGTTTTCTGTCAAAACTTCTTGCTCGAAGGAACTGGGGCGCGACGGAAACATACTCATAAGCAATATTCGTTACTAGGCACTGGCAACGGCGTGTCAGTTCATCCTTCTCGCCTGGACCTAAGGGGTTTGGTGCCGGGTAACTTGACCCGCTCAGCTCGCCCTTGTCTACCGGTATCTGATACGTTAACCGATGCCTACATGAGATGCAGACAAGTACAACACAGATAAAGGCCCGACCTTTTGTGTCCCTGTAGTTCTTTTTGGCAAGAATTTAAGTTAGGATTAAGAAACGCAGACTATACAATTAAAGGCCAAAATCAAAAGCAAGACACAAAAACAACACACACCACTTTCTTAATTTTCGCGTAAAAAATCTTGGGAGCTATATTGGTCAGAATTAAATCTCCAAATATAAAACTGACCGAAAATGCCTCTCGAGAATTCTCGGTTATCTCGGAAAGTATCAAGATTTAAATCTTCAAGTCTCGTGTCTCAAGTCTTATCCGTCTCGAATCTCATGTTGTTCGTCCGCTCAATTTAACAGATTTTGTCTTGCCAAGATTTGAAGACGCGACTAGCATTAAAGTGTATAGACCAAATCCTGATAATGCAGTGATGGTGTAAGTCGGACTGTGTTTGTTATGTAACATGCTACGACTTCCATATTTTTTGTTTCTTTAATTGGACGCACTTTATTGCACTCTGATTAGATAATCTAAAGCATATTTTCAGCAAATTGTTTTAGAAGAATTCATTTACTATTACCTTAGTTTTTTTTACAAAATATCTTTGTTTTTGGAATATGTTTCGATTTTCGGACAAGATAATCTTCGTGCGCAGTGGGATTTTTCCTTTTTCTTGACACCTTTCACTCACTAAACATATTTCAGCTCTCAAAGCGTTCTCTTATCTTCCCCTTTCATCGATGCCTATTTGGTTAACAATTATAAACACAAACGCTTCCTATATCTGTCAGTATAGAAATCACTACACAGTAATTATCCCATCAACGCCTTTACGGACGAAAAGAAGTTCCATTATTCGAAGACTTGGGTAAATGACAAGGGCTTGGGGAATGGTAACGTTTACCATTGTTTACAATAAGGTATTTGTATACGTTTAATTCTGCGACGGTTCACTAATCCCGTATAGCTAAGCATAAAATTATATCAGTATAATTTTAGCCAAAAGTCATAAAATTTTAGAATATAAACACGCGAAATATGCCTCAGTCCTATGCAAAATCGCAACCTTGCTTCCCAAAAGTGTAGCGGTTACCCCATTGACTTGTCTTTCAACGCCTTTATCTCGTCCTCTTACAGAAATTGGCGAGTAAAGACCAATTTGCTTAAAATTTGCTTGAACATTCCACTAAAATACCTGACCGTAAATAAGCAGAGAAAAGTTTCTACGTAATAACTAATCTAGATTGGAGAGGGATACCAATAAGTAGAAGTTTGCTGGTCTCATGTTACCGTTAAAGCCCCTTCCAGAAAAAAAGACACGGTACAAATTTTTAAATATACGATTATGGCAACAGTTTTTGAAGGACCATATGAACAAAACATCTGAAAATCTAAAGCGAAACTTAAAAATCTTCAACAAGTTGACAAGTAATTGTACAAGGGGAAAGAGTATACATGGGTTAAGGTAAATTTCTCCTTTTTCTGTTGTTAATATGCCAGACATGAAATTAATTTTCCACAGTTAAAAAGCATAAAATCAGCTGTACACAAGTACAAATTAGTCCCAAATTTGATCAAGTTTGCATAATAAGGACAGACATGCAAATCTTTCCATGGAATCCAAAGTGTTCCAATTTTAATTAATTTAAATTTTCATTTTTCTTTGAATAGTTTACCATGTATGAAGTGTTTCCAACGTTTCCAAATTAAAAAAAAAAACCCGACCTTTATGACATTTTGAGATAACTTCAGATGACTTTTTTGTCAGTGAAATGATCAAAAGAAACCAAAGCATGTTTATAGGTCACAGTGTTCTACTATAATACGTCACTTCATTTATCACTGAAACGATTATGTATAAATAGATGTGTCCAATGAGGATTTAGTTGGACAGAAAAAACATCCACTGCTTTCTTCCACATACAAAGCGTTTATTTATTTACTTGCTAGGAAGTCCTTCGGGAATGTAAGTCTCAGTCAAAGGCTCCAGGTTTCTGTAATTTCCGCTCAGGACCACAAACACAGCAAGCGGCTTGTTACGTGAATTCAACAATATAGTATAAGGCAATAAGGGTAAACGTTAAGCAACAGTTACGACATACTGTACACTGAATACACCAGACATCTAAATATATCAACCACTAAATCGACTAAAAATTGAGTATTTACCACTTGATCTTCTAGATTTCTGAATAAAGCCGCCACAAAACATATAAGACATCTGAATATATCAACCAGTAAATCAACTGAAACTTTAATATTGACCACTCATCTACTAGAGTCCTGAATAAAGTACCTTGTGATATATCAGACACCTGACATACATCAGAAGCCCAACTAAACACATCAGAAACCTAAGTAAACTCACCACTGAATATACCAAAAACCTGATTATACTCACCACTG
>JARFOD010047326.1:0-10062 GCA_031763545.1 Mopalia muscosa
CAATTACTTCACATCAATACCAAATACTCCACAAAAAAACAATTCCCAGGGCCAGAATAAATAAAACAAGACTACACGCCATTTTTGCTAAGAACTATGGTTACAAAACGGAAGGAAGTGAATAATAGTGGTCTTATGCCATATGGCACTATGAAAGTCCACTGAAAGTCACAATGCCGTTAAGACTGGGTAATGGCTGGTTTCATACTTCTGCTTGATAGACTGCTTGATAGGCTTCTGCAAATATTGTATGTGTACGACCGGAGTCTAATTTTCAGCAAACATTAATTTGCACTGTCTCTCTTTTTTGTTAACTTCAGTTTAGTCCACTTTTGCTGATATTCAACTATATGTCGATGGTGTCATCGTTGTAACTGATTAGTTGTCCCAGGTATTTGGCGCCGTGCTTATCAGCTAGTTTAAACATCCCAAACTGTGTTAAAGCCTACTCCGGATCTTGATGTAACGTTAATATATTCTATTAAGTAGACTTACCGACTTAATAGGCTAAATATTTGATATCTCCGTGGAACCAATTCTATATTCTTAAATTAGGTAAACATGTCTTACAAGCGAAACCTTCTGACCAGTGTACTAAAATTTCAAATCTAGTCGTAGTGCAGAAGAGAAAAGTGAAGGGTTGCCAAAATATACATAAAAACTAACACATGAAAAATATTATTGGATAGTTCTAATTGGACCCTTAATTGTCGGTTAGTGAAAAAACTTGAAATTACACAGTTATTTGCACGCTATAACTCTGTATCTATAAAAAGGGTAATAGCTGTATTACTCTGCATTGATGTACATATTGGTTAAATTTTTGCCCGTGTTGAAGAAGAAAATCTATCTGATAAGTTAGAAATTTCACATTTTCCCAGTGTCTTATGATTGCATGTTTACAATGAATAGTCTTTTTCTGCCCAGCCCTTTATTAACCTGTAAACATTAAATAATATAGCTGGATAACTGGATGAAGGTGAAACCGAATATTAAAAATTCTGATGCATTGTTTAAATTTTAATATAAAATATTAAAATTAAGCTGGTCTTAACTGTTATAAATTTTTTTACTGCCGTATGGATTTGTCCCGATCTATACGTTATACTATATACACATATTGTAACGTATAAAATTTGTGATGTGCGTCAACATAAAATGTAAAAAAAAAAAAAAATTACATAAGAATTAATAATTTTAAAAACAAACAACAATTACATTGATCTACAGCTGACGCACATCATATATCATAGTCTATTTACACAGCTGTAATTTGAGAATAAACATTCAATATGGTCCTGATTTATGACCAAGCTGTCATTACGCGATCCTGGAGGTAAGACAGCGACGGGTTTAATCCTATGTGTACATCCATATTACCATAGGAATCTCAAAGAAATATGTATCTGAATTTGTTTAATATGACTTGTATTCTAATTTTTGTCGTACGCTATATATTTAAGTATTTAAATGTTGTTTAATTTCATGAGTGTTCTCCCTTTTAAAAGTACAAATGGATAAATATTTAATAAGGATGTATGGAGAAAGTGATCACTCTATTTTATAACTTTTACAAATAAAACATGTGCTTTCATATTGATGTATTAGTTGAATCGGTAGTGGTTGTGATTATCGTCGGTCGGTAGGGGGTGGGTCTGGTAATTCACTCGCTTGCCTATAAAGGATACATTTTGTTGTTGTTGTTGTACTGTTTCCTGAAAAAGTGGGCTGTATAGATGGAGTCGTCTAACGATTAACGCCGAACGATTCCAGTTTTCAATTTAGGGATGGGCAGCTACAGTTTTTAATAAAATGAAAAGAATTGGTATTTTTGTCTCCGTTGTAATTCAAACCATCGAGAAGTACAATTTGTGTTAACGCTAACAAAGAAAACAAGTTTTATATAGGCCTACTATGAACTATCGGATGTGACAAATTATATGTATTGGTCTGATGATATGGGAATACAACAGGAATTGTGTCATTCTTAAATTCGGGTGGTTAGAGCTACCTGTTTCTCTAGTGCTTTCAGAGCTAAAGAGGAACAGGAAGCCGATATGTTTCTTATGTCTTTGTAATGTCCTGTGAGTGTCCTGTATTTGTCCTATAATATTTTAATTGTTGCCAATGGTGCCGGTTTCCTTCATCATATAGCTGACACGTCGGTGTGTGAGTGAAATAATCTTAAAAACAGCGTCAAACCCCAATCAAACAAACAATCATTCTTGGGGCCTTTACAAGGTTCCGAATTTAAACTCAATGGATACAATATTTGTTATGTCTTCATCCGGTATATGCTTCGCTCTCAAAGCATTACTGTTCGACTTCCATTTCGGGAGGAAGATTTTGTCGTCCTTTTAATGGGCATACTATCAGAATCATTTAATCATAAACATGGGCGAGAAGATAGGGGTTGGATGGCTTGTGTACCGTGAGCTTCATGGCCAATTCGTTGGGTGTTGGAGGGCGCTTTCTTTTGCCCTGCATGGTGCTTTCTGAGCTAAAGGAGAACAGGAAGCCGGTCTGTTTGTGGTGTATTTGTATTTTCCGCTGAGTGTCCTTTAAACTTTGTCCACCAGGTGATATATATGACTACTAATATTTATTTCGTTTTGCCAGGGAGAATATATCTCTCAAATTAAAAAAGGGATTTTCCTGTTTATTATTTTCTAAACTTGGAGATTGGTTATTCGTCGCCTTTTTGGTTTTGACATGGAGAAAATTTGGCTTTCAGGCTTTCGGTTAGCTACGCTACAAGAGTGTTCCTACATTCTTAGAAAAACATTTTTCTTGTGGAAACCTAAAATGTTTTTCTGTCATTGCTCTGGTGGAACCCTTTTTCGTTATGTATGGAAACCTCACATTAACTGTTTCATTTATTTTCCCTTTCTCATTGTCAAATAACCGTTTGTGTCGTAATGGTTCCATTCTTGGTTCCATATGTGTTCTAAAGAGCTATCAAAGAACCATTATTTCTATGAGTATAATCATTAGAACTTAACGAACAGTACCAGTATCACATTTTTGCACTTCATCTTCCAATACATAATAATTGTATGGCCTTATATATATCCTGATTCCAACCGTTTCGATTTCTTCCTTGAACATTTGTGGGTTAAAACAACCCATAAAACGACTACTTGACTCGATTTTCACATCAACATCAAGCATTTCCCAGCAGTATAATTCTCTGGCATCTGATCGATATAAAATGTCTTCCCAATTTGAGATCGACATTCGGCGGGACTGGGTTGGGTCTCTCATAGTTGGGAGCCGCCCATTGGTGAGAATAATTCAACGCACAGGGCAGGTAAGAAACCATGCGGATTAAAGTTCAACAGATTTCATACGGCTGGGAGTCGTAGCCTATCTCTTTTGACTGTATATACAATTCAATAATGTACATAATCTCATCTATCTTTCTGTTGGATAATCAATACGGGAAAGATTTATTCAGGTAACAACTGGTGAATTTCCAAACAATTACATAAAGCTACGGCTTAGGGAGGGAAAACCCCTTCAAGGGCAAAATTGTTAACTTCTTTGTGATGCAGTTTGTGAAAAATTTATTTTAAAAATCCATATAAAAGTCATATAATTTTTAGTTGAAAGTTTTTATTCAGTTCTTAGCAAGCGTACGGCTGGATTGGTTTTGTATGTTATCTATTACTTCTTTTTTTGGCGAAATTTAATTTTTCAACTCTGTTTTCTCACAAACCCTGTAAGCTACACCCATAAATTTTGGCATGTTTATAAATTAGTCATAAAATAATCTTATAAAGGGTACCGGTATATACAGAACGGTCCCTAAAGCAAGGTTCCTATACATGGTTTCAAAAACTTCTCCAAGGCTCTTCAATACCAAAGTAAAATTTCCCATAACAATATGCAGAGGATTTTAATATTTGGAAAAAGACATTAAAAAATCTTACTTTGGGAGAAAGCGGGAGAAAATTAATTGTGTAATTGGGAAAAATCTGTTTAGTTAATCGTGGATTTTTTCTTCATACCAGGAACATCCGATTGAGATTTATAAGAGAACTGCATGGGAGAGAGGCTATAATGGCAATTTAACGTTTCCTTGTTTCTTTTTTGATATCAATCAGATGAATTTCTATAGCTTTTTCATATCCGTTGAAAGAAAAGAAAGATTTCCAGGACCTGGAAAAAAAAAAAAAAAAAAATGATAAACAAATTTCCAAATGTTTTTTTTTCAAAACCGTACGAACCCTGTAAACATATGACATACAGCTATTGTCGTATAATTTGATAAATAATGTAGGCCAATAGCCTACTCTTCAATATGCTAATTTACTCGCAGTATTCTTGAAAAAATAGTAAATAACACTACACTTTGGTTGAAGGAATGTTACAAGTAGGCCCCTACACGCAATATATGCAACGGCTAAAACATACAAGGTGCAAAGACGATTAGGCCCTATTACAAAAATAGAGACGATATACGATTAAGCGCTCAACAACCCGTTTGGTGGGCGAAATTGTATGGATATTTGCTTAGCCGGTCTTTTTAAAAAGTTAAATGTTCCAATTTTTTGATAGCGAAAAAAGAAATAAAAAATATCGTCTGAACCCTTGGTTGCACGCCCAGCCGACTCTGTATAGAGAAAGAAATGGTCTTCCTGTGGGCCGGTTTTGCAGCATGACGGGTTTTACAATAACCCGGAAGTATCCCTTTATGTTGGTAAGTTTTCTGAAGTAAACAAGCCAGTGACAGGAAAAAACACAATACTTTTTCACGATGCCTCGTCGCGCTGCAGGGGTTGGTGCTATTAAGAATAAAAATCTAGCTCAGGTAAGAGATCAAGTAAAGTTAAACTGTCATAAAGTAAGCGGAAAATGCATTAATATGCCCAGTCCAATTCTGTGAATGGCGAAAACTGGACCCTGAAGATAGCGTTCACTATGTAGCTTTTGACAGTTAATCAGATCTTGAGTTTTGTTCACTGGCATACTTGGGCAAGTCCGTCATGTGGAATACTACGTAATTTTAATGTCAAGTTGAGTGTTTGGTTTAAGGACAAATATTTATTTCAAACTTGGGTTGTAAAAGAACAGGAAATCGGGATGGTCGGAAAGTGGCATTAACTTAAGTATGCAGGCTTTAATCCTTGGGTGCTGTTGTAGAATTGGTCCATCGCTATAAAAAAAAAAACGATATTTCAGTGTAAAAGATCGACGAATAAAACAGAACTAAAACTAAACAATACTGTCAGTAAATGTGTAAGCTTAACTAACCCTAAGTCCGATCCCCCAAATCAATAAAAAAAGAATTAATTCAGAAATATATGGTATGAATTATACAGAACACATATATTGTCAAACACAGAAAGAATATGGTGGCGGAGATCTCTGCTGACTGCTGTGCAGACCGATAAGTTGTGATTCAGGCGTTTTTGTAATATTATTCTTGACCTTCAGTTCACTTACCAGAAATGGCATGTTTATAAATATGCTATTGACAGGTGACTGGCGAATTCTACAATTAGACCAATCCTTGCTAACATGTAGCTTTCTGGATTTTTTAAATAAGTATCTTACACATTTTCAGTCCTGTGCTGTTGGGGACAACAGACAGATGATTTTGCAAACTTAATTTAGGCGGTCAGATTTATAGGTTTTTGCAAATTGTTTGCAGTTGTCGTCTACATTTGCATTTTGCGAACTGATTTTGACCTATTTTGTTATCCAATTATCAATTTTGCATAATTTTTCACAAAGGCACCTTTATGTATTTTTTAAAAAATCAGCAAACCAGGGTAAAATACAAATGTTAGGTTATCTCAATATACCTTAGAGAACGGATTTTAAGGTTATGCCAGAAAGGATTACAGCACAGGCCTGCACTTAAATTTTTACAATTTTTTTCAGGCTAGGTACAAGGACAAAGGTTCAGAGATTTCCGCAGATCAGATTGCTCAGGTGAGTTCTTATAGTATTAATCAGGTGTGCTTTAGCTTAGAACAATGTAGTCCTAAAGGGCTAATTCCTCCATCTTAATAGCCATACATCCTGCCTATCTCAACACATGGTGAAAGTTTGAAATTGATCTGCCTATATCAACAGCCCCTCAAAACATATATATCTGATTTTTCTTAAATGCACTGAAAACAGTGACTTGTATATTACTTACCTGCAATATGTTTTTTCTGACGGTTTTCAATCTTATTATTGCAAAAGGAGATAACATAATTGTGTCAACTCTACTTAAACCCTACTTAAACATCCGGCAAGTAAAGAGGAGTTAGATTAATGTGACTTATGTGTCCACAAAAAAATCAATGAAAAATCAGGTATATGTTTTGAGAGGCCGGCGATAGAGGTGGATCAATTTCCAACCTTCACAATGGTTTGAGATAGGTGGGACGTTGGGGCTAAGACGGAGGATGTAGCCCTATTCATTGTGCTAGCTTCAGCTCAACAATAGAATGATTTAAGGTCATCACTTTATTAAGTATTTCCTCTGCCACATGTGTCTGTAGTGTTTTGTGATTAAGAGACATAACTCTAGTAAGACCAAGGGCTTAGTCAGAGGGCAGTCCACCAGTCTTTTAAAGCTATTCCCAAATTTTAAATTAGATTGGAAGTCACTGAATAACAAAGACATTAATATAAATTATCTGTAAAATAAATCCCGTATTTTTTTGACGCTTAGAATTTGTTTTATTCACTTATAAACTTGTGACTTTACATACAAGTTATTTGAGCTGTGATGTAGACAGGGGAAATTTAATTGGGAACAATGTGTGGCCGATACTGACGACTCCATTGCGGATTATGATGATTTCATACCGGAGATACACAAAGAATTGCCAGATAATGAGAAATAACAAATTGGAGGTCAGGTTTTCTATAGATACCAGTCATTTGGTGAATTCCTCTGGTGACGTCACTCGTGAATCACAGCTAACTCTAAATAAAAGTCAGATGTTCGAATCCCCATTTCTCCATATGTATGGAGAATTTTTAAATGAAACAAAGTGCTAATCGTTCAGTGAATATAGTACTATTTTTATACGTTTTTTTATCAACCATTTGGGGATACCTTTTTACATGCTGAATTGAAAAATTGAATCATTTGGACACCCTGTTCAAAGAAACTCTAACATGCAGGAGATAGGGAAAAATTGGACACCGACTTACTTAAAAACTGGAGCAAAACAACCTACTTTGACACTATACTTTTGATTTCTGACTAAGCACCCCGGCAAAACTGTCAATGTATGTTTTTGAATGTAGTCAAATGGTTGCAAAAAAACAGATCATACTGTTGATAGATTAAGGATACAAATTTACGATTGTTTGATGATAATCACAATAGATAACTTAAGCTCTTAAACTCCTGTAACAGGCGGATAAATGATACTTTGTTTTGTACCAGCTCACCATCCAGTTTCCATGCAACTATTTAAATAGGCTCTGTGAGTCTCTTGTTGTCAGACTGGGAGCACGGTGCACTTTAGTCCTACAAACAAGCCACAAGGTAACAATATCTGAGCTACATGTATGAAGTACACAAGGGCCAACATGAAATATACAGAAAGAGATTTCTACAGGGGAGCAGCTGCTGCTTTTTGAGCCCTTAGGCCTTTCAAAGAGGACCCAAAAATAGGGATAGCACAAACATCTCTAGGAGTACAACTCACAACTCATAACAAAATTTACTTAAGGATTGACTGAAATTTTTTTATGTTCATTGGAGTATGAACAAAAAAACCTAGGTGCAAACTGTATGAATCCGCGTAGCTGTTCATACAAAAAATCGGAACAACACTGTAATTAAATAAAGACAGTTTTAACGCTAACAACGAAATTGTCACTTTACTCAACAAGAAATGTTAACAACGCGCTCATGGATATGTATAGGTCAATGTTACCAAGACTGCAGAAGTGGGTCACCAGCTGACCTCGCACGCAAGTGTCAGCGAGAAAGTTTTATGTGGCAGTTAATTTTACGTACTAGCGTATTGAAAACACAGTTCGCTAAGGACTAATTTGAGATGAATCCTGGTGAGGTGAAGGTGCTGGAATCTAGATGGAATGAGTTTGGTTCTTGGTCCGATGTCAGAGTGTGAAAAATATCGCTTCACAATGGGCACTGCGAAAGGTACAGGATATGTTCCCTTGGTCGACTGGCTGTACAAACTACATTTTGCTTGGTATGTTTGAGATACCGCTGAAAGGATATTACTGATGTTGTATTTTTGGTCAGTTGAACATTCTCTGGTATAACTTCTGACAAAACTTTCACTTCTATGACAATATACCCTTCTTTTAAATTGAATCTCATATTTCATTGGCAGGCCTGGAACATTTATCCTTGACAATGTCAATATTGTAACGTATTTTATCGTGTTTTTGTGATATTCCTTAGCATTGTCCATAAACTCTGGATTTTTGGGTTGTGCTTTGGCATCAAACCGTTGTAATTTTAAACTAAGTTCTTCTGGTGCCACTGCTTGGAAATCCATTTCAGTTCAGTCGCTACTAAATCGATACATAAAAAACATTTGAACTTTTGCAATAGAATATCGAAATATTGGATTGTGTCCCATAGAATGTGTTTAGTTTACAAATTTATAACAATATTGAAAAGTTTGATTTACTTTTTATTGGGGATATTTTTTAAGGGTAGAATTCAACATAGTAGAAGATTCGTTATGACTGATGACACTTCTATTTTAATCATTTTACAACTTGAATGTTGCTTTCAGTTTACAAAAATAAAAAAACTGATTGATTTCTTATTTACAACTTTGTTTATTTTTAACGGAGTAAAAAAAATTCTCTGTGACAACATGAAAATATTGACCCGAAAATGAGTCAAATGCGATTTAGAGAAATCATCAAGAATGTTTTACAATTTGAACACATTGCAGCTCTCAAATTAAGACTGTTCTGTTTGTTTATGTCTTTATCAGTTTACAGATACATAAAACTGCTTTTGTAAAAATGATTTAAAATTAAAAAAAAAAAAAAAAAAATGCATAGCTCTGTCATCTTTGAATATAATCCCATGTCAAATAAGATGAACTAATTATTTTTAAAAAAATGACTGAAGAATCATAATATACATGTATGTAATACATTGGTTATACCTTGAAACAGTTTAGCACCCCATTTAGTGATCTTTTTGTACAATCTGATGTTCTGCAATCTTTGAGTTTGCAGAACTATTAGAAAAGTTTTTGAATATGCCTGTCGCTGTCTAAATCATTTCTTTGTTGGATTTGTTAAATTTATCATGCATTTCTTGACAAGCTTCCAAAGAGGATGTCGAAGCGCTAAAATCGTTTTGTAAAGAATCAGCGTCGACTAAGAATATTGAACAACTTGTTTTTGTTTATTCCATTGGGCATCTCAAATCTGCGCTGTTTTGTCGTATTATATTTAAGTAAATTATTTATCAAATGCTGATTTGCAGCACTTTTGCAACCCTCCCCCCATGAGGAGGGTTTTTCTACCTTTCACGGGTTAAAAGACTGTGTTCTCAACAGTTTTCATCCAAACAAACTGAAAAGAGTTAAAATTACGTTTGTGTTTACTCCTTTCGAAATAATAAATCTATTTCGTTGTATTTAATTCAATTAAATTATTTATCAAAGGCAGATTTTTTGTACTGTTACAGGGATCGAGCATTAAACTCTTTTCCATTTGGCTATTTATAGCGGAAAGTAGTTCTGTTAAGTGGGCGGGGCTAATTTTTTTTAAGGTTCACTGAAGTATGAATGCAAAAATATAGCCAATCAGAAAGCTGGATTCCGTGTGAACACCACTAAAATTTAATTATTGTTGCTTTAAAAATTGATCATAAAATATAAGTCTCTAGGGTTTTTGTCTTTTTGACAATGCTGTAGACATTTTTAAATGAATAAGCTAGGTTTTGTTCCAGTTGTCATGCTGGTAACAGGCCTGCTGGCTGGGTTATATGGATGTTAATCCTCCTTCGATGTACCGCCCCGTGAGTGAGCGGGTGGGCCATGGCCCTGCAGAATACTCCCTCAGCTTCCTCGGTCGATCGTAAGAGGCGAGAAAAGAGGTTGC
>JARFOD010047337.1:0-10061 GCA_031763545.1 Mopalia muscosa
CTAATGTCCCCCCCCCCCCCCCCCCTCTTCCGTCCCCCACCAGATAGACATACCATTCCCAAATATAATATAAACATTTCAATCAGTAACAACACAATCGATATTCGATCACTGCAAGTCCAGGTTATTTGTATCTACGTTTACGTGGCGATTTTCAAAATTATCATTAATGTTAATGTTTAAATCATAGAGAGTATTGTAGACCTTGTCATTGTCTATCCCGCTTCCCTCATTTCTCGATCCGGGTGCCCTGTCCACACTACAAGACTCTAAAGTGTTGTAGGCGTCGGACTGTTGCAACTGCTCGTCTTTAACAGGCAGTGTGACACTATTGTAGCCGTTTTGACCGTGTAGTATTCTATTCTCAGTTCCCAACTCGGCTGCTCTGTTGATACTGCAAGACTCTAAAGTGTTGTAGGCGTCGGGGTCATGGACATTCAGTTCTGTATCAGTCAGAGCGATTGTATTATATGTGTTTTGTTTTTTTAGTATTCTATCCTCAACTGTCGAATCCGCTACCCTTTTGAGACTACATGACTCTAAAGTGTTGTAGCCGTCGGAGTCTTTAACATTCGCCTCTGTAGCAGGCAGTGGGATTATATTATACGTCTTTTGACTTTGTAGTCTTCTATCCTCAACTGTCGAATCAACTACCTTGTTGACACTGCATGACTCTAAAGTGTTGTAGGCGTCGGAGTCAATAAACATTGCACCTTTAACAGGCAATGCTTTTTGATCTGCCAATAAACGTTTTCTAATGACAGCATTTTGATAATCGTCAATCTCGTTGTTGGTCTTGCAGTGACTGTCCGTATTTTCATTCTTTACTGCTCCAGCCGATGATCTATTTAGTGCTGGGAGGTCTTCAGTAGACATATTTGCAGCATTTATTTTATTTGCATTGTTCGGTTCTGACGTCTCCAATGTGGCATTCGCTCTTGAATTTAGAGGTTGTGTCATGATATCAGTTGTATTGTAGTATCCGGGTACATCGTCGTCCGGACTTATTTCTGCGTATACGTGATCAGTCGAGTTTTGATTTGCAGATGTGTTGGTTCTGTTTCCGGAGGTGAATTCCTTAGCAGATAACTTTCCTGCTTTAGGACCATTTGTTGGATTTAGGGAAATGCCAGTCAGAGTATTATAAGACGTAGAGTCATCAGATATAAAAGCGTTATTGGAGGAACCCAAATGAAGAAATTTGCCGTTGTTCGCGTTGTTGTTGTTACTGGCACCTTCGTTTTCTTCGTAGGGGTCGCTATAGATTTCTTGGTCACCCAAATCGACAATTTCTTCGATTATTCCATTTGGGGATTTATTTAAAGCGTCTGTGTTTTTAATGCGTTCAATTTGAGGAAGAACTGTATCGTTAGAATACTCAACAGAAACAACGTCTTGTTTCCTGCCCGATTTATTGTCAGGTATTTTTTCAACTGCTGCATATTCCACAGATACCGTATTCATCTCACGATTATTAGAGTCAGAATCAGTTTCTCTGAGAAACAATTGCGTTGTTCCTTTTGTAGAATTGGCAGAAAGTCTTCTTCTTCTGAAAACAATAAAGCAGGAACATAAAACACCTACTATTTGCGGTATACCAACTACCCCCTCCACCAACTAATAAAAGCCATCAATCTTTAAAATATAGTTTTTGTTGCTGTGGTAAAATTTAAGGTTTGTAGTGACAGGGGTAAACAAGGAAAAACAGACCCATTTGTTGATACCATTGATTGTGAAAAATTCAAATCAATGAAAATGAAGTTTGAGGGAAAAAACCTGTTAAATATAAAGTATCAGTATTGTTTTTGTTTTTTATTTTAATTTTAATAGAGATTCCTTTTCAAAATTATAACCGAAAAATCTACTAAAGACAAGAATTCAACAAAATAAAGTGTTGTTAAGTTAAGTATCCATTTCTTTGAAAAATGTACGCCTGGAATATATAAATTATAAAAGAGAAGGTTCAGATAAAAACTCATCAAACCAACAAAAGAAAAGAGTTATTGAACTTTTGTAAAATCTCACTCTTTTAAATAAATGCATGCTAGGGGCCGTTCAACATAAATTGTAAAGGAGAGGATTTTGCTAAAAACCTTAGTAAAGGATGGCTCTGTGAGTTTTGCAAGTCAATTAAGTTCCATGGAATGTTCACAAAGTCTGTGCAACAATGTGTATAATATTTACAACTATTTACACAGATGTGTGATATTAAGTATGAGATATGTAAAGCCCAACGGAATTATATTTGGCACAATGTAATCTAGACACACAATAAATGTACGTTAATCCAATGGCCAATAACGTTAGCGCGGCACAGGTAGTGCCATTAATCTGAAGAAACATGTCAATATAACCAATGGCGGGCATCCGTGTATTCGGCTAACAAAAATATGAATAAGAAATACATTAAATTGTCTCTTCTACTAATTCCAAAATTAACCTAACCCCAAGAATTATGTCATGGCGTGTATGCTTGTATTGTCCACAATTCAATAAAATCAATAAATCATTATACCAACCAACCAATCAACCAACCAACCAACCAACCAACCAACCAACCAATCAATCAATCAATCAATCAATCAACCAATCAACCAATCAATCAATCAATCAATCAACCAAATCAATCAACCAATCAATCAATCAATCAATCAATCAATAAATCAATCAATCAATCAATCAATCAATCAATCAATCAGTTGAGTTTTATCAATAATCACCAATGTGTCAAGACATAAATTCAAAGCCAGACCGTTGACTGAGGGCTTTCAAACTTTACCTGATAACAATTCCTGCGACAATTAATGACAATAAAGCGAGGACACCAATAGACACTCCTATGTACATCCCGGTTGATGTTTCACCATCTTGGCCATCTAACTGAGAGGCTGTCCCTGCAATAATCAGACTTTTGTTAAATAATTTTGGCAAATGATGGTGTCACGGTGTTATATATTTTGGTATTACTTTTATTGAGCTCCATAGCACTTCTTTCCCAGAGCATTATTAAGTTACAATGAGATGAAGAACACATGTAACATTGATTTATTTTCGTCTAAATATAACTTTAAACAATCACCTAATTCTCATTTGAACAATAAATATTGTACATCATAATTGTAATGTATATAGAGATCATATGTACAGTGCGTGATACATGACGATATATCGGCTCGAGTTGTCTCGGGTCGGACTGTAGTATCAATCGAGCTCGAAGAGCGAGATTGATACGCAGTATGACCGGTTGAACAGATTGATACGCAGTATGACCGGTTGAACATATACAACTAAAAGCTTGATTTTATGATTTCAGTATTGAAACAACAGTTAGATTGTTGGAAAGTGAAATTTCTAGAAGAACGCAAGTTTGTTTACATCAGAATCATATCACTGCGCAAAGGGAAACCCCAATGACTGAACTGTCCGAGCACGTGAATATTTTCTATAAAATATGCACCCCAGAAAAACATTCGAGAAAACATAGTTCAATTTTAAACACCAACCAGCGGATTTAATTTGTTTAATTATAATGTAATAAAACATAAATGGAACAAATTGTCCGGTTGCTAAGTGTTGAGCTGCTACGCAAGGTCAAGGGATTCCCATATCACGTTAGGGGGCGCTGTCATATAGAATGTAAACATTGAAAGCAGTCCCATTTCAAACCGTATGTATATGAACCATCTGATACGGATAAATATACGATGCCTCTGTATCTGTGTGGTGCGACGCATAGGCAAATGATACATCAGGTTATATGACAAAACATTCTGTCGTGCTTCTTATTAAATTCAATGCCATAAAACATATCATGTAAGATGACAAAACACTTTGTGTTAGGTCTTCCTTGGTACAATAGCCACATGAGCCCTTAAATATCATGTAAGATGCTGTCTGTTTAGCTTCCATATAAACAGATGGTTGTGTAAAGACGCTTTGTATTTGATTAAGGCTCATCTAAGTTCGGCTTACAACTTTGTACTGCAGTCCAATGGAATGATTGGTTAAGCTAACATTGCACGCGACCAATCACTAGTTTAATCTGAAATGAGGGAAATGGTCCGACGTACAGCCAGTTAGTGTCCGTCAATCTGTCATGTTTTTTTGGCCCAGGAAACGCTTCTAGGTCTATAATAACTGTTTTATGGACGATGTAGCTAATCACATAATGTAATAGGAACTGTGTCTACTGTAACTTATGATGAGAATGGGTCAGACAATTACACTTGTAGAACTCATAACTCCACTTCAGCATTGATTCTCACAGAAGAAGATTCTATAACCGGGTATTAATCCAACCACAGACGTTACAAGACACTGACGAAATAGATCATGATATTTGTTATACGCATATGGAAAACATATATTAGCTTTGAAAGAAATAGTAAATGTACCTCTAGATAGCTGGCTATTGCGTTTAGAACTCTCACAATAATTTTGTTTGTTAACTGTTGTTTTTTCCATTGAACGCACACAACACAGAGTTGGGAGGAATTGTCATTATAAGGTAAATTTGGCATCGTATTATTTTATAGACGCTAGTTGACTAAGGCATTTATCAATCTTCAATATGGGGAGGTTTGTGGATAGGTGATGCATTACACCAAGACATATAATATGTGCTCATCATTTGCCTTTAATTTAGGTTGACAATAAACGGATTACTTTGGCTTACTCAAACCCCATTATTACCCCGGTGGAAATCCGTCAAACAAGCTCTAGTGATTCCCAATTTTGAAAGTTCTTTCTCCCCATCGTGTTTATCAGCTGACATTCTGTGTATCAAGAGAGGTGTGTAATTTTACCAACCCGACATATCTACACATGTGCATTGGTCTCCATTGACATGTAATTGTATTTGCGGATTCAGTGTTGTATTTGTTTTTGTTAATTTTTGGATTGGATTGATTTATGGGGGTGGCGATGGGGGATTGGAGCGGGTCATCAGATGCGGTTTCGCTGAACTCCAACATTGACCTAGAAAATAAGTGTATAACTCAGGTGATTCACACAAAAATGAAAGCTCAGCTGACCTTGTCTCTTTTAGGTATGTCTCCAAGGTGAAGTACATTTTGTTTTATCGGGAACAAAGCCTTTCTCATCTGGTGTGTAGTTTATAGAACAGTAAAATATGGATCACTATTGAAATAAGCTTAAAGTTGTTGTTTTTTTTTTAAGAAAGTGACAGATCGGTAATGACCAGAAAAAGCTATATAGGAAATATCAAGGACGTATAATGATTATGGGTGAAACTTGACATCGTGCTATTTTACACGCGGCACGCCAACAAAATAATTCCGTCATGATATATATCAGGTTATATGACAAAACATTCTGTCTTGTTTCTTATTAAATGTAATGTCATAATACATATCATGTAAGATGACAAAACTCTTTGTGTTACGTCTTCTTTGGTACAATAGCCACATAAGCCATTAAATATCATATAAGATGCTGTCTGTTTAGACTCCATATAAACAGATGGTTGTGTAAAGACGCTTTGTATTTGATTAGGGCTCATCTAAGTTCGGCTTACAACTTTGTACTGCATTCCACTGGAATAATTGGTTTAGCTAACATTGCACGCAACCCATCACTAGTGTAATCTGAAATGAGGGAAATGGTCTGATGTACAGCCAGTTAGTGCCCGTCAATCTGTCATGTATTTTGGTCCCAGGAACGCTTCTCGGTCTATAATAACTGTTTTATGAGCGATGAAGCTAATCACATAATGTAATAGGAACCGTGTCTACTGTAACTTATGATGAGAATGGGTCAGACAATTACAGTTGGAGAACTCATAACTCCACTTCAGCATTGATTCTCACAGAAGAAAAAGATTCAATAACTGGGTATTAATCCAACCAGACGTTACAAGACACTAACGAAATAGATCATAATATTTAATATACAGATATAGAAAACATATATTTGCTTTGAAAAAACTTGTAAATATACATCTAGATAGCTGGCTATTGCGCTGAGAACTCTCACAACAATTTTCTTTGTTAACAGTTGTTTTTTCATCGAACGCACACAACACAGAGATTGGAGAAATTGTTATTATAATGTAAACTTGACATCGTCTTATTTTATACACGCTCCTTGACTAGGGCATTTATCAATCTTCAATATGGGGAGGTTTGTGGATAGGTGATCGATTACACCAAGACATATCATATGTGCTCATCATTTTCCTTTAATTTAGGTTGACAATAAACGGATAACTTTGGCTTACTCAGACCCCATGATTACCCCGGTGGAAATCCGTCAAACAAACTCTAGTGATTTCTAGTTTGAAAGTCCTTTCTCCCCATAGTCTTTATCCGCTGACACTCTGTGTATCAAGAGAGGTGTGTCATTTTACCAACCCCACCTATCTACACATGTGCATTTGTCTCCATTGACATGTAATTGTATTTGCGGATTCAGTGTTGTATTTGTTTTTGTTGATTATTGGAAGAGGTGGATGGTTGTATGAGGGGGCGGGGTGGGGGGCATTGCAAATTTACTGTCTTCATTGACCACCAGAGCTACAGATTTATGTGAATAATAAAACACGCCACAACCACTTAAATTGTTTCGGGAAAATGTTACAGATTCGATTGAGCTGTTTTAGGAATATGTATTTAGACGTACAAAAATGTTCTAGCACCCGTTTTACCAAAAGTATTTATATCAAGTCTGGTCGCTTTTGTTGTTGTCGCAACGCCGCATTTGATGTGGACTGGTGTGATAATATCTTAGCAAATTTCAAGTCGATTAAAATGTTCAAAGTCGTTGTCTGATAAGTACCGTGTCTGTTTACTGATCCTAATTCGATGTTCCGGTTCTGCATTCCACCAACTATTTGGCGCAAATCAAAATAGTATTAAAGCAAAGGTTTATTAACTTCAGTAAGAATATATATTTTGGCCGCAAAAAAGCATAGCGTGATTTGATTGATGTCGACTATGTACTTTGATCTACAATTTGTTTTAAAGACCAATTAGCTGTCCAATGACATATGTCTGGTGGACAGCGACTTTAAAGAAAGAAATAAATAAAAACCAAACTTAGTGCCATTCCATTCTAGACCCTTAATTTTACCTGAGATGACCCTAAGACCATGTGTCGAAAACTTGGTGAAAGCGGTAACGATTTGATTCTCTCTTTGTCACAGGGAGCAAATCGATGGGGCTCCTGGTCGCCATGATGCTTTTAAGACTACCCAGCCGATGTGTTTGTAAATTAAATTTTTGCATGGCGCCCTTTGCTCATGCTGTCTAGCCTTTCTTGATGCCAGTAACACCGAGAGTTGTTACCTTCTCCCAAATTATTCGTATACATATATACATATTTAATAAATGTGCAGCTCTGGATTTGCATTACACCATAGCTTTGCGGGTTTGTCTCATAAAAATATCAACATTTTCATATCTTCAAAACCGGAAACAAGATTCCGATACCGAAGAAAAACAAAAATTAGCAAAGCGAATGTCCTGCCTCAGTTTTTGTCAACTACGATGCCTGGTGCGATTACAGCGTCAGTACATTCTTACAGTTCTACAGTTATTGTTGAACTTGAAAGCTTGTCACTGTTCTTCTCGAGTTGTGTATATATATCTATCCACGATGTTCCTGTTGGTCGTAAACATGATAAAAGTAAGTCTATATATATATATAGATGTTATCAAGGACTTGTTAGTTTTGTTTCAGTTTTAAGAACTTGAAGGCTTGTTCAGAATATCGACGGAACAAGGAGATGAAAGCACACTGAACATTAACTGGAACTTTACGGCATACAGTTTCTAGTTGTCAAATAAAGTGCTTCAGATGATAATGTACAATCAAAAGTCATGTGCTCGCGGAACCAATAAATATATTAAACATTATAGATAAAGGAACGAAATAAAAGCCAAGGTTTAAGCTCTGGTTCTCGTCCCGTTGGTGACCTTAGCCGTCAAAACCTTTTAAATTGACATTGAACAAATCGCTTTTGATTTACCGTGGGAGGAACCGTTAGACTTTAAGTCAGTGCTTTTATCAAGGTCATAGTAGGATTTGCCTATCGCTGCACATGACTTTTGATTGTACATTATCAACGGACATTTATACCTTATCTTTCTATGCGGGATCGATTTAATACATATGAAAAGTGAATGTCCGTTGAACTTATCTTAACACGTATTGGAAAGCCTGACATAAACATAAGTGCTTAACAAAAAGAGCATTTGCTAATGCTTGTTCGCCTTTCATGTTGATTTGAGCTGTCACTTTGATGTTTGTAGATTACAGTACGAATTTAAGTTCTGTCCAATATAGCTGTTACACAGTGCGCATATAAAGGATTGGCTGACTCAATCATTCGACCTTGAGAGAGTTTAATTGTTGGATATTAGCCAATTGTTAGAATTCAACTAGTCCAACTGTTCCTTATTAATACTGCCAAAAGCCATCTTCACCAACAACAAAAAAAGATTTAAAAAAACAACCTATTTAATTGTTTAACTGATAAGTTTTCTATTTATTGGCTTTATGTCATTTTGTTTTTCAATCTTTCATTTATTCGTTCATTTTAAGTACATTAAATGATATTTCCCGTTTTATTTTTACAAACAGATACAATTGGACGTTTAATAGACCCTCATCATACAATACTATATTATATTTCTAAACGTTATGTTGACAACACTCTTGTCCACCTTCAAAGTACACTCTTCTAACAAAGAAACGCAAGAGAGAAATTGAAAAAGTAGCTTATTGTTTTCAGACCGCACGACCAAATACACATTATGTAATGATATATATTTGTTTGTAGCGTCCATGTTAACCAAACCCTCGCTCAAACGCAACTCTTGGTGATTTAGAACGCTGTTAATGGTCGTTTTTATCATGATCATAAAAATCATCGGGAAAAACAAGTAAAAGTCAAAATAACCGATTTGCACGTGCAAAACATGAGTAAAGGGCTCAGCTATAAAAACCCAAATGAATCCGGCAGATTTGTGACAATTATCGAATGTTAAGATCGAAGAACATGCCTGGTCTCAACGCAGCCGACAGAAATATTGCCATTGAGCGTTTGCAAGCTGGCGAATCCAAGAGTGTCATTGTGAGAACCTTCAACGTTCATCCTAGCACGATAACATTTGTGGGGTCGGTATGTCCAGACCAATACTGTAAATGACCGTCTAAGATCGGGGAGGCCTCAAGCCACCGCACGGGCTGAAGATCGAAACATCCGGGTATATCATTTGCGTGATCGCCATCGTACTGCACGTGACAGCCCAAGAACAGTTTGGAGCCCGCAGAGTGTCCGGCCAGGCAATCAGGAACCGTCTAAGAGAGACTGGAATCCGAGCAAGACGACCCAAAGTTGCCCCATCCTTAACACGTCTACATCAGCGTCAACGGGTCCGATGGTGCAACAGAGTACAACAATGGAATCTGCAACATTGGAGGAGAATATGGTTCTCAGATGAGTCACGTTTTCTGTTAAGGCGACGTGACGGCAGGCAGCGTGTTTACAGGAGAGGCAACGAAAGATATGCACCAAACTGTATAAGTGAAGTTGACAGATTCGGCGGGGGGGAGTGTCACGGTGTGGGGTGCCATCCCCTACAACAGAAAATCGAAACTCGTGCAGCCAATCGCTACATTGATGACATTCTCCGTCCACACGTCCTTTCGCTTGTCGACCGCCAGAGGGAGCTATTCCAACACGACAATGCTCGACCCCACACGACACGTGCTTCAGTGGACTACCTCGCCAACAACAACTTCAATGTCCACCCTTGGCCGTCCAAAAATCTCCGGATTTGAACCCTATCGAGCATCTGTGGGACCAAATCGATAGACGAGTGCAGCAGCGCCAAAATCAACCAGTGACTCTTGATCAGCTGTTCCACATGTTGCAGTAAGAGTGGGGAAAGATTCCACAGAGGAACATCCAACGATTGATTCGTTCCATGCCCAGGCGATGTCGCGCAGTCCTTGCTGCAAGGGGTGCGCGCAAGGTATTGCCCCACCTGGTGGACAGTTGTGTAGGCAGATGGGACTATAAATTTCGAGACGGGTGT
>JARFOD010047348.1:0-10061 GCA_031763545.1 Mopalia muscosa
CTCCATAGTAAACATGACTACATAAATACGTGTAACGTTAATATGTAGTAAAAATTACTACATAAATACGTGTAGGGAGATTTTTTCAATTACTACATAATAACGTGTCCGGCGTCGAAATGACGCCGGACACGTTATTATGTAGTAATGATTTACTACATGGTAACGCACAAACGTTCCTTATTATGTACTAATAAATGCGACTCCTGTTGCCCTTTCTATACTACTCCCGTTGCCCTGTCTATACTACTGACGTACAGTGTGACCTCTTATGACTGGCCCTAGTGCTGTCATGGTTGGGTGTGGGTGTCTTCCCGTGATGCTTTGCGAGCGGTTGTCTCTGGCCAGTGTTGACGAGGCTCCAAGGCTCCTCGTCTTTCTGAAGACCGTATCGCATAGCGGCGGCGGCAGCCTGGCGTAGCGGTACGTCGCGGTGTCGTGGCACTTGCGCATGTGCCAACACGCCATAGATGTCATCGACTCCACCGACCGTATTGCGCACTCTATACTACTAGTTTCTGTATCTCCAATAATCTATCATATCGTGTAGACACACAAAGTTAGAGTAGACCTACACATGTGTTATTTTAAGTTATCAGCTGTTATGTGACCAGTTAATACAGTCCGATAGCATTTGGAGCTGAACTTTCGGACACATTTTATATGCAAACGCTACCTGGAATGTTCCAGTATCTTTGTTACAATAGCAGAAATACAGCTCAAGTATTTGTTGCCTATAACTTAATATGTCTCGTTTCGTCGTGAATGTAGACTGGAAATGGTAGCAGAAGCGAAAATAAAATCCTTGAAATTGAAATGTCAAATTTATTTGTAGAACCCGACAGTCAAAATCTGGATGTAATTTATTAACCTCTTCTATGTAAATCAATAGTTAAATGTCCTTTAGCTCAGGGAATCAACTCAACGATTATGGTATTAGGGTAATGGTAGTATACTTCAATTAATTAATTATTTTCTAATAAACTTTTAATTCGATATAATTGACTGGTTTTAGAACTGTATATGTTTTACGTGAATTATAAACTACGAATAATTATAAACAAATATATTCCAGCTAAATACATATTGCGTATGTCAATTTACCTTTTTTAAAAGACTTTCGTAACATAATTCACCAATTTATTATACGGCAAACTGTGATGTCGTAATCGAACACCGATACAACGGTGTATAATGGCATAGACTAATTACAGAAAAGGAATCATGTCGACCCCCAGACGTCATGTAAACCTCTTCCAAGGCCAACATTATTAAATACGGGGTCTCTAGAGATCATTTTTACGTTCTGTCGTAAGCTTTTATAGCTCAGTGGATCAGAATGCTGGCCTGCTAACCAGAGACCAGGGATCGAATCCCCCGTTGAGGCAACCACAATGCTCTTTCAGTACAAGTAAAATATATACCAGCAATGATCATTTGACAGATTCACCATAAAATAAGATGTATTCATTATTGAGACCATGGAATTCCATGGAATGGGATCAATGCTGTTGATCCAATACTTTTCACAGACACACGAATTAAATTCACTTTACGGTGGTAATTTTGTACTTGTCTTTAGAACGATCTTATTTCAAAGCTTAGATTACCTAATTGCTATTTTACAGATTTTTCTTCTGACCAACACGTGTATTCGAGCACATTCTTTACCCTGAATCAGTGAATGTGCACAAAATATCTTAAATCAACCTAATTGCTGCGAAGTTTATCCTCATAATCAGCTGTGACTAGATTATAATTCTGCAGAATGTACATTTAGGGCATCAGTCATATGAAAATGGCTACCACCATTCACTCATTCTCGAGTGCAAGTTTCACCTTTATTTTATATAGGTAAAATTACGTTTATGCTTTGCCGGGTATACTCGTTTTTTTCTTAACAAATGATGCTTGGAAAAAAGATTTAACAAAAATTTAAATATATCACACTGACAACGAGTAAATAGGGAACCAAAGTCTCGCTGAGGTCTCGTTTTGGTTTCGACTACTGGTGCCTAGGGCAATTGTTTGTGTCCAATTTGGACTTTTGGAATTCCTTAGTAAAGGAGTAATTGAGATGGGTCCTCCGATAGGTTGAAACATTACCACCGACTTAATACCCAACTCATTAAGATCCGCCTTTATGTAAATTGACATGTGTCCAGATTACTTCAATGCAGTTTTCATAGAGCCAAGAAGAGCTTTAACGGTTTCCTTTACTTACACCCTTGGCATTGTGTAAAATTCGGCTATATTACCGACTCACCATCGCTCACACGCTCAGTCTTTAGGAGTCGGTTCAGGACTACAAGCTGTCTGATTAAAAGGACAGGGAACATTGTTATACAGTATTCATTCACCAGGACGTGTACAAAAACAGAAGCAAGAACAAAGGAATTTCAAGCACAGGTTCACGATGTTATCTTTTCGGCTGATAATATCAGGGGCTCTGTTAGCCACAGTAAGTATATAATCATTTCGTAATTTTTAAATTTCACTGTCTGCGGAAACTGAAATAAAAAAAAAAACAATTTTAGTTAAAAGTTGAGAAATATTTCTCGAATAAAGCACCAGCGGCCCATTCCTTAAATTTCGAGGAAAATGATATGGAATATGTCTCGGGGTAAAGGATTATTCCAGACATATTTATGGATTATTATTAAGAGTTAGGACAAAAACTTCAAAAGTTAAGGAAAATTCCACATCAAATGCGTTATAAAATTGTTTCCATAGCTTCCTGTCTCTTGTCTCGGATCACAGTATATAAATCAGGTAGACCATTTAAACGCTGTAGAGTGTTTTTGTAAAAGCACTGACCTCTGTCAAGTTATGTAGAAAGTAAACCACAAGGTCCAGATTGTCCTTTTATTGGCTATGTTAAGATAATAAATACCATGTTTATAGCATCTGAACGACTACTGATGCGACTTATTTCCTGGTTGTAAGTCAGCGCCTTAATCTGAATTTCTTTATTTAACATAAAAAGGTCCCAAAACGTAAATTTTGTATCGCAAATTAACAAGCGGAATGCTGAAATAAGGACAGTTGTGATTTTAGAATTGCTCTACAAGATTAGAGAGACAGTTTCTGCTTAATATTCCGTGTTTATTAAATCATTAATGCAGCTCTTAGTAAGTTAAAACTACTAACTGATTATTCTAGCTACTAACTAGTGTGAAAACTCCACAGATACTGTTTTTGTCCCATCAGCTGTGTGAAGTGATTGCACAAATCTCATTTGAACAGTTTTGAAAATTGATAAGACTAATAAGTACCTTTAAATAAGTGTAATTAACCTGTTAACGCATGCACTCTGTACAACCAGCTAAGTATTAAGAACGCTTTTCGCAACCCTTTAAATTACCATCATTTTGAAAGTATTTACAACATCACATAATTCCAAAGTGTATCTTTTAAAAACTGTCGGGACCATTGCCGCTGCTAAGCGGAAGAATGTGCGCTTACTGATCCTGCTTCGATATACTGTTAACCGGATCGAGCCAACCTATCGACCGTGGGGATATAAGGGATTCTCATGTTGTCGCTCCGGAATCGCGGGGGTGGTTTGTACGAGTTTTACTTTCGGTTTTCCACCGTAATGCAGTGTGAAATGGAGAATCTGTTGAGTACGACGTTAAACCCCAATCAAACAAAAAACAAACAAATATCGATTATCTTTGCCAGATTTTTGTTCGGCTATCAGGATCAATCTACACGTGAATTATATAAATTGAGATTAATCAATTTCTTTAATATTCCATTATGGGGAAATCGGAGCTTTTATACAATATTAACTTAACGCTGCAAAGAGGCAAAGAGAGTCAAGAAAGTATATAGCAGCTTATCTATTCCGAATATCACGTATGTGAGGTTGAACCGATACCACCTCCTAAAATACCAATCACAGAGAAAATAGAAACATAAAGAACACTTCGCGGTTCAAACTGTTGCGTTATGGCTTAACCCACTTCGATGTACAACTCCCTGCGTCTAGACCGACTTTCCACAATAGCTACAAAATGGGCGTTTTCTGACTTTATAAATGAGTGTTTTTTCAGAGCTTTCATCCAGGGTTTTCCACCGATTGACACCAAGCTACGTCGGTACATTAGATAAGTACTCTCAAGTACAACTTTATAAATAAACTGCCCCAACGAATATAAAGTAGTCGCTGTTGTTTTATCACCAAAATCAAACGCGTAGAAATAAACAAGCGAAAATACAGACTTAATTATAGCATTCATTCTAACCCATGTTATAAGCCATCAATACTTAATCGCATAGAGGAGACTATTTTATTGGGCACTTACAGACTTTCTATCGATCTTGATATATTGGTAACGGGTTTCCATTTTATTTCAGTTATGTTATACAGATACAGTGTTCCAGATAAAGTTTATCAGATATGAGAATTTGTTGCGCGAGTTGGCATCAACAGGAACTTACTGTGACGGAAGCCAAAGCAATGGTTGTGAGACATATTTTGACATATGTATTTACAACCCATCTGAAGGGTCTCGTACAGACGGGTCTCGTACTTGTCGGTATGGACAAGCTCAGACTGATGTTCTTGGTAAGTTTTATATCACCACAATATATTTTAACATTAACGAACATACACCGGTATATTACATAGTTCACAAAGTAATCCCACTTTCACGGCACGATACTAAAACTCGTCTTCTAATTTTAGGTCATTTCAGTTTCATTTATGAACGTATTAATGCTTCAAATATTCTCGAATTGTCTTAAAACGTCAAAACATCTGATTAGTACGGAACCGTGAAAGGGATATGCGAAAAATAATATTTCCAGCTTCCTCTACAAGCTATTTTTTTCTTTTTTTAACTTTTTTTTTTTTTCGATTATTTTTCGATTTGGACTTCATTAGCAAATCAGGCTGGCCGATCCGTCTTTTAAGCTTGCTTGTTATTGGTTTGCTATCTCTGGTCCAGATATACTATTTCTTGACCAGACCTATCCAACCAATCGGAAACACCATATTCTATAGATGCATTCTATTCAAAATTGTCTATAACTGTGTATGTCCAAGCATGAACACAATAACATCATTAACTATCAGTTAAACCTAACTGAAAGTACGACCGAAAAGTTGAGGCTACATGTTAAAGGTGAAAAAAGGAAGAATTTTTAGGAGAAGAAGTTGATTAAAAATTGTGTTTCCATGTCCAATCTACGACTTCGTAGATTATAGATCACGGCCCTGTAAACTGCCACTCACTCACAGCTAAGAGAAGGGAATAGACGTCACGGCAGTGTGAACTGCCACTCATTTATACCCGGAGAAGGGAATAGACGCCACGGCTTAATAAACTGCCACTCACTCCCAGGTGGGAGAACGCAATAGACGTCATGGCCGTGTGAACTGCCACTCACTCGCAGGTGTGAGAACGGAATAGACGTCACGGCCGTGTGAACTGCCACTCATTTATACCCGGAGAAGGGAATAGACGCCACGGCTTAATGAACTGCCACTCACTCCCAGGTGGGAGAACGGAATAGACGTCACGGCCGTATGACCTGCCACTCACTCGCAGGTGTGAGGTACGGAATAGACGTCCCGGCCGTGTGAACTGCCGTCCACTCACAACCGGGAGAAGGGTATAAGACGTAACGGATGTGTTTACAGCCACACACTCACAGCTGGGAGAAGGGAATAAGACGTCAGGGCCGTGTGAACTGACACTCACTCACAGTCAGCAGAAGGGAATAAGACCTAACGCCTGTGTTTACTGCCACTAACTCATAGCTGAAAAAAGGAATAAGACGTGACAGTCGTGTTTACTGACACTCACTCATAGAAATGAATGAGACGTCACGGCGACCCGTATTGCCACTCATGCAGTCACAGCCGGGAGAAAGGAATTCGACATGACGATTGTTTAAATGCCACTCACAGCCGAGATTGTACAAAGAAAGTTCAGTACCATGTTAATGAACATATTTCCAAAGACCGTTTGGAATAGACAATCCATCTCTTTGGGAACACAGTATGTCAGATAAAGGTGTTGTCATTAATTCTGGCTTTGTGATCAAACTAAAACGGGTGTTATTTATTGGGCGCTACACTGCATATTAGTGCGGTCAGTTAGACAAGACTGCACGCACCTATTGCATACAGCAAATAAATTAGTTTAGGCGACTTGAACTTCGTGTCTTCATGTCACCGCGTCTCACCGCCAATGACGGACTGGTTTTCTTTATCATCTAACACCTGTCCAAAAGGCTCTAGCTTAGGTTTGTCAACACGTCAAGACGTTTTTGCATTTAATTATCGAATCCGGCTTAATTCTCATTATGTACGAGCATTAACATTTCAAAAGAGGAGGAATCCAATATTAAATACACGCCTACAAGACCAATAGCCACAGCTTAATTTGATATTAAACAATTATTAATCGACACTGGGCGTTCTCGACACCCTTCACTTAAAATATTTCCAACAGCCTCTCATAGTAGCCCAGCTATAAAAGGGTCTGTTAAGGTTATATGCTCATACCATTATCATTATAGTTGTAGTAAATTATCCTTTTAAATTCAATCTGTGCCAATCCTTTGAACAGCTTGTTAATTTGAATTTGTGTTAATACTACAGTCATAAACGTGAATTTAAAGCTGTACACATATGGTAATAAGGAAGTGGTGTGTGTATTTTTATGTTCACGCCGAAAGTCCGGTTTGTGCATTTTAGACGTACGATTCGTTGACACAAGCAGACTCGACACATTGACAGTTTATTGAAAGTTATTCAAATATTTATCAGCAAAAATTGATTTCATACGATTAATAGCAGTTGATTCCAACTTGGTAAAAACAAAATATGTTACTCTGTTAATCTGGGGGGCAAATAGCTTTGAACATGCTTAATAATAAACAGTGTGTCAACAACTTAACGCGGCGCCCTAAAGGTGCCTCTTAAACAATACAGACCCTTGAACAAAATCCTATAGGATTTTTCTTTGGAATCCCATAGAATTTTATAATTATTCTATATGGTTTTATAATTATCCTATATGATTCTTAAAATTATCCTATAGGATGTAAAAAAAAATTCATAAGATCCCATAGTCCATAGGAATATGAAATCTAGTATCATTGGGTGTGCGGCCGTGGCTTAGTGGTACTGTTCACAGTTCACTTTGTAGACCCACAGGTATGTGATTCCACCATAATTTGAGTTGGAACAGTTTTTAGTGAACAATTAGTCATCATATAAGTGAAATACGCTTGAGAACGCAGTTAAACCCCAATCAACCAAAGAAAACAATAGTCCGTCATTGTACATCACTAACTAAATGGGTTCCCTATATGGCAACATCTACCAATGAGACGTATAACGGATGACAATGGGATTGTAAAGTCTATGGTACACTGAGGGCTTAACCCGCTTGTCATCTTCGCATGTGTGCCAAATCGAATTCAAACTTTGTACTTTGCAAACAAATAAATAATAAATATTTATGATTATTAAATCATGGGTGTATTTAATAAACAAATCCTTCCAATTGCGAATTAAAACGAGCCCAAAAAAACACAAACGTGAACAGCAAACATGCTTCAGGTCATCTGAATATAACTCGTAAATTTGAGATGTGAACGCCAAGGCTGTCATACCAATTTTTCAGATAACAATATAATATTTTAATCATTTATAATGAATTGTGGGACAAAATTGAAATGTTATAGACGAAAGGAGCTCGTTAATTTATAACGACTGTCATTTTGATCTGATTTTATTCAGTTTCATTTGTATCATGTAAGAGTAACGCTGGGGATTGTCCCAATGGCTGTAATAGATGGCGTTATGTCGGAGATTGTCCCAATGGCTGTAATAGGTGGCGTTACCATTGAGATTGCTTAAATGGCTGTAAGAGGTGGCGTTACGATCGAGATTGTTTAAATGGCTGTAACAGGGGGAGTAACGCTCGATATTGTCCAAATGGCTGTCCCAGGTGGAGTAACGCAGGAGATTGTCCAAATGGCTGTAAAAGGTGGCGTTACCATAGAGATTGCCCAAATGGCTGTCAGGCAGCGTTACGATGGAGATTGTCCAATTGGCTGTAGCAGGTGGAATAACGCTGGAGATTGTACAAATGGCTGTAACAGGAGGAGTGACGCTGGAGGTTGTCTAAATGGCTGTCCCAGGTGGAGTAACGCAGGAGATTGTCCATATGGCTGTAACAGGTGGGGTTACGCTGGGGATTGTCAAAACGGCTGTAACTGGTGGAGTAACGCAGGAGATTGTAGAAATGGCTGTCCCAGGTGGAATAACGCAGGAAATTGTCCAAATGGCTGTAGCAGGTGGGGTTACGCTGGGGATTGTCCAAACGGCTGTAGATGGAGTAACGCTGGAGATTGTCCAACTGGCTGTAGATTGAGTAACGCTGGAGATTATCTAAATAGCTGTAACAGTTGGATTTAACCTGGAGATTGTCCAAATTGCTTAAATAGATGGAATAACGCTGGAGATTGTCCAAATGGCTTTAACTGGTAATGCTGGAGATTGCCCAAATGGCTGTCCCAGATGGAATAACGCAGGAGATTGTCCAAATGGCTGTAACAGGTGGAGTAACGCTGGAGATTGTCCAACTGGCTGTAGATGGAGTAACGCTGGAGATTGTCCAACTTGCTGTAGATGGAGTAACGCTGGAGATTGTCCAAATGGCTGTAGATGGAGTAACGCTGGAGATTGTCCAACTGGCTGTAGGTGGAGTTACGCTGGAGATTGTCCAAATGGCTTTTACGGGGCTGTAACGCTGAAGATGATCTAAATAGCTGTAACAGGTGGATTTAACCTGGAGATTGTCCAAATTGCTTCAACAGATGGAGTAACGCTGGAGATTGTCCAAATGGCTTTAACTGGTAACGCTGGAGATTGCCCAAATGGCTTTAACTGGTAATGCTTGAGATTGCCTAAATGGCTTTAACTGGTAACGCTGGAGATTGCCCAAATGGCTTTAACTGGTAATGCTGGAGATTGCCCAAATGGCTTTAACTGGTAACGCTGGAGATTGCCCAAATGGCTTTAACTGGTAACGCTGGAGATTGCCCAAATGGCTTTAACTGATAATGCTGGAGATTGCCCAAATGGCTTTGACTGGTAACGCTGGAGATTGCCCAAATGGCTTGAACTGGTGGAGTAACGCTGATGACTGTTCAAATGGCTTCAACTGGTGGAGTGAGGCTGGCGATTGACCAAATGGTTTCCACTGGTAACTGATGGAGTAATGCTGGAGAATGTACAAATGGTTTCAACTGGTGGAGTAACGCTGGGGATTGTCCAAATGGTTTCAACTGGTGGAGTAACGCTGGAGATTGTACAAATGATTTTAACTGGTGGAGTAACGCTGGAGATTGTCCAAATAGCTTCAACTGGTGTAGTGACGCTGGAGATTGTCTAAATGGCTTCAACTGGTTGTGTGAGGCTGGATATTTTAGTGATGAAATATTCCAGTATAACATAGTTTGCTTTGAGACAATTTGGAACAACAAATCAATTCATAAGAGTGTCTATGAGTCGGAAATGTTTAAACATTGCGGAGATGGTTTATATAGGACGGAGGATGACAATTCTCATTAGCAGTAACCATCTATTTCAATTTTTCTTTGACTACAACTACACTATGCAGTTATTAATTTAAGTAGAACGAGTGACTCAAAGAACAAACCTGGGGTTGGACGGAGATGCATTACTGACCTCAACATTAATTCTTCATTTGAATGTATGAATGAGTGGGTAAAAGAATTAAACGTGTATTAACGGGAGTAGTAACTATAAAAAAAAATATTTATAAGAAGCCTAATTCCAGATCAGATTTAGTATCATTAAATATATAAATCCTCTCGATTCGACAGGGACCCAAATCCTATATTTATAACAATAATTACATCAACTTTGAAATTTGACATTGTTTATTTTGACGCTGATTTTTAGGGGATTCATCTATCAATCTGGAGAGTATGTCTACTCTGCGAACAACGTCTCCTCGTCTCTTTAATCCTATCAATTTTACGATCCCGGGACAGCTTCCTGACGTAAG
>JARFOD010047359.1:0-10061 GCA_031763545.1 Mopalia muscosa
TGTGTTTCTACGACAACAGTTTCCTAACATCGGGCTTTTCCCAGGGTCAAATAACTACTTCGGTTCCGTCAAACCCGCCCCCATTGGATCAAATAGGCAGCCCGTCCAGCGGCAAGGTCAGCCAGTCCAACCTCCTTCACAACAGCAGCCTGCAGTTGTACCGAAACGTGTGGTCGAGCAGACTCCCCCTCCACCCGCAAACCCGCCTCCGGAGGAGCCCAACATCCCACCAGAGGCTGCGGGTAACCTTCAAACGGGGGATATCAGAACCGGTCCTCAACCTAATGACCAAACTGCTAACAAAATGAAGTCAGCAAATCAGCTGAACTCACCCAGAACAAGCGGGGTGCGTAATGAACCCGGCAAACTCCCTAACAAAGTCCCCAACATGGGAAGTAATAACAATAACCCAAAACCGATCCAGCCTCTTGCTGAATCTGAATATCAAACCACAACTGAGAGTTTCGAGTTACAGCCTAAACAAATAAACGTCAAACCAGAGGCTCCCAATCCGACCATTCAGGGAAGTTCAGTGAGAGCCAGTTTGCCTCAAATGCCCAAAGAAAAGGCATCGGGCTCGCCATCCAAAAGTAAAAACGCGACAGTCACAACGACACAATCGTCCAAAAACGATAGTGGTCTAGGAGCTGGACGACAGTCAGGAATAGTAAATGGACAACAACCTGTATTTACTGTCAATCAGCTGGGGATTTCAGGTGCTCCGACAGGTAAGTATTGCCCACGTGTGACACTCCAAGCTACACTGGGCCTACACTATACATTCCTATTATATTTTTGACCATATATAAAGTTTCTGTACATCGCTTAAGGCACCTTGTGGGCGGCGGAACTGCATTAAACGCTTAAAGGCCTATTCTATGAAAATTAAACGAAAGCATTAACATAAGAACCAACAAAGCAATAAAGCATCATGTACTTAAGACAATGCTACACTCTTATAAATAATGGTCATCTGAGGGTTCTTTGAAAACAAAAGGATGGTTCTTTATGGAACCATAACGACTAAAATGGTTCTTTAATACGGGAAAAAGGGAGAAATAATTGGACCAGTTGCTGTGAAGGTTCCACACAGAACAGTAAAGGGTTCAAAGAGAGCCATGACGGAAGAACCTTAAATAGTTATATGAGAGCTATATTTTTCTAAGAGAGTATGTATAATCCCAACAACATGAAACTAAGGGGTTTTCGGTGCTTCAGGGTCCGGTTGTTCAAAAGTGTATTCACTTTTTACCATTTTTGTTTGACGTCAAGTCACAACTGTATTTCTTTGTGACGTTACAAATTTAAGCCTGACTTAACTTTTGAACAACCTAACCCTGTTTATCACCAGTTACTTATGTCTTGTAGGTCAATTAAATGATTTATTGACCTTTCAAGTTGGACATTTGTAACCTAGAATTCAAGTTGTATCCAACGTTGTTCTTTGTTTTGTTCATTTTAATATCATTCCAAACTTATATCTGATATGGTTGCTTATTTCGATGAAAAACATTCCGATAACAAGTCGTAATGGAAGGTTTTAGTAAATTTGAACCCTAATCTTCTGTCCGAAGTTGGGATGGTCTTTGGTCGAATTAATTGCGCTACAGAGCTAGGTGCCAGCCAACACTGTTAATTTGTGACGAGCCTTTAGTTTGGACGACAATCTTACGTTCAAATTTAAGGTAAATCTACTAGTTTTTTTAAATGCTGTTTCGGTTTCAGGCCCTCCAACAGTGACTCTGACGACAGGAACGGTGGGTAACACACCTGACGAATGGGCGCGATTAGACGAAAAGATTTTGGCTGGTGGAATTGTGGGCGGGGCTTTATTAGCGCTACTCATGGTCTGTCTGACGGTATGCTGTGTCAAACGACGAAGAGACAACAAAAGGTTTGTTTTTGTGATTTCATTGCCATTTTTTGCGGACTAGGCTTGTAATCGTGATCAAATTGGGTAGCGCCATTTTAATTTGTATAATAATACGCAACTTCCGACGATACTTTGTCTTCAACAAAGCCAATCGTATACGACGGAAAGACTTGGTAATGTCTTCAACAAAGCCAATCGTATACGACGGAAAGACTTGGTAATATCTTCAACAAAGCCAATCGTATACGACGGAAAGACTTGGTAATGACAACTTCTTAGTTTATAGAATAACACGTTTCGTCCACCTCTCAGAGATTTATGTTTTCAACAATGCTTCAAAAATATTTTGTTAAACTTTAATATTATGTTATTTTATGTTTGCAGTGGTGCTTCTACCAGTTCGAGTCACCGAGGTCTTCATCTACAATACAGTGGATTCCCCTTGGACAGTGACATGCTGGTGGGTTGACAGTATTAATCTTTATGAATTATTGAAAATGTCATATTGTCAGATTGTGTTTTCTACTATTGCAAATATACGTCTCATTGTCTTAAATTACACATGCTTTTGACTCATATGCGTTTGTTACAAAATAATTTTGTTTGACAATAATTGCTTTGCAACCACATCTGTTTTGTGAAAAATAGTTTTGACAAGAACTGAACCGTGACAATAGTTATTTTTCTTCTGATACAATATCTGTTCTGTGAAAATACATTTTATATGACAATACCTGTTTTGTGACATTAACTGTTCTGTGACCTTACATTTTATGTGACAACAACTGTTCTGTGACAATAACTGTTCTGTGACCATAGATTTTATCTGACAACAACTGTTCTGTGACAATAACTGTTCTGTGACAATACATATTAGGTGACAATAACTGTTCTGTGACAATACATTTTATATCACAATAACTGCTCTGTGACGATAACTGTTCTGTGACAATACATTTTATGTGACAACAACTGTTCTGCGACAATAACTTTTGTGATAATACATTTTATATGACATTAACTGCTCTGTGACAATAACTGTTCTGTGACCATACATTTAATGTGACAACAACTGTTCTGTGACAATATTTGTTCTGTGACCATACATTTTCTATGGCAATAACTGTTCTGTAACAATAACTTTTCTGTGACAATACATTTTATGTGACAACAACTGTTCTTTGACAACAACGGTTCTGTGACAATAACTGTTCTGTGACAATAACTGTTCTGTGACAGTACATATTATGTGACAGCAAATGTTATGTGACAATAACTGTTCTGTGACAATACATTTTATATGACAACAACTGTTCTGTGAGAATACATTTTATATGACAATAACTGTTCTGTGACAATAACTGTTCTGTGACAATACATTTTAGGTGACAATAACTGTTCTGTGACAATAACTGTTCTGTGACAATACATTTTATATGACAATAACTGTTCTGTGACAATAACTGTTCTGTGACAATACATTTTATGTGACAACAACTGTTCTGTGACAATAACGGTTTGTGACAATAACGGTTCTGTGACAATACCTGTTCTGTGACAATAACTGTTGTGCTAGAATAATTTGTGTGTGGCAAAATTTGATCTGTGGCAATGACTATCCTGTGTTTTGTGACCATAACTGTTCTGTGACAATACATTTTATGTGACAACAACTATTCTGTTACAATAATTGTTCTGTGACAAAATTTGATCTGTTGCAATGACTATCCTTTGGTAATAATTGTTCTGTGACAATAACTGTTTCGTGACCATAACAGTTCCATTACCGGCCTCTGATAGTCTATTCCATTGAATCGACAAACATAGTTGGACATATTAAATCCAAATTCAGTTAAACTGATACTTAGACTTAACAGCTCTTCAGAGATGGCTGGACAATGAACAATTTATACACAAAAAATAGCTAATAAAATATCTAACAACATTTTTTTCTATATTTCCTTTTCATTTTGCAAAATGTTTAGCTTCTTCATTTTCTTTTCAGAATGACCCTGTGTATAAATCCAGCGTCAAATCGATGGATGGGCCTCCTCCGATACCATACAGGCCCCCGGCTCCTCAAATTCCTTATGCTAACAGTTTTCGTGAACCAACCAACTTTGTGGGCAGTGGAGAAGGTGGAATATCTTTCGGAGAAGAACAGTCCGAATCAAACGACTACGAGGAGTTACCGGGCGAGGTTGATCCGGCCGCCAGGGAGGCATACGAAGAACTCGTGGACACCCCAAAACAACCAACGTCCAGGACAACGTCTAACGTCAGTACGGTATCCACCAAACGTCACGTTAAGGTTCACAGCGTTCCTACGCTGTATGATGTCAACCGGGCAAATGTTCCGCTCGTCAAAAGGCATTCAAATGCATGTGCGATGAAATCTAATTCCATGCGCAATTCCGGCCGACCGTTACCAGCCCGCCCCACGGATTCTTTACCACGGACTCTGGAGGCTGTCCCAATAGAGGCCTACGAACCCATCGGATCGATGTCGCCCCCTCATGGTTACGAAGTACCGGTCAGCATAAGCAATTCTAACTTAGCCATGCTGGGCCTTTTAAACTACCCTCATCCCAATGCTGGTTATGAGGCAGGCAATTTGATTAATCAAGGCAGACGTCACTCTGTCGTTCCAACTACTGGGTTTATGGAAGGCAATGGGCAGATTAATGCTCCCGATTACTTTGTTCTCGAACGTCAGGGTGAGCGGCCTCCCGTGGCCATGATATCCCAGGGGGAATACCTGACCAATGGTCACCCAGATAGCCTGACATACTCGGTGCCATCTGAGACCTCTTACGCCGAAGTAGGCCACGAATACTTAGACTTGGAGAGAAGTATGGGTTCGTGGAATTCGAACCCTCACATACCACATGATATCCACTTGTAGTGGGTCTCACATTTCCTATAAAGATACATTAGAATAAAAAGAGAATAGTTTTATGATCGACTCTGTGGTACACGCGTTATACGCATATTGTGACCGAAGACAATCTGGTCAGTGGTCAAGCTAAAGAAGTTCTAGATTAATGGCAGATCTCCCTGTTTCTTCAGACGTAATGTAATTACCTCCTCCTTGATTAAAAAAGGACATACACCCAGTGACCTGAACCTGTTGCCAGTATCTTTCGTCGGTGCACCATTGGATGGCCACTGATTGTCATATGCATGTGCAGTTGGCCGCCTACTTGGGTCTGTTTATCTGCTCGAACGGTCCATTGGTGTGTGATAGTCGGTCTTACGGAATAATTGGATATCAGTTCCTCAGATAATTATGCTATCGGGGCATTCTTATGATACGATCTGGTAAATGTCTTCTTTTTTTTTCTCTCTATTTAGCACCTTTTGATGAACCTGCTATCCTTGTATTCAATTAATATTCAGACAGAAAACGCGGAAACAATTAAATGTTGTGTATTTATTATTATAAGGAAGTTGTGATAGGGATCCAGATGTCATTAGTTTATACAGTGTATAATATTCCTCAATTACCCCCCGGATGTTGTGTTTTAATACGGAAGAAGTGAAAGGCGTCCACGTGTGGGATTCGAAGGCACGAATTCAAATTAAGAACAATTGCATTGTAATGAAATGCAGTATTCCTGCAAATACACTCAATGGCAGTTCTCGTATCACGTGCACAGGTGGAAGTTCCGTTTTTGGTGTGTTGTATTCTTGTTGACAGATACTTAAGATGAGGACGAAAGTGAATGCCTTTGATGAAGCCTGTAATAAAGGAACCCATAAGTTAAATGGTTTTTTGCTCAAAAGTGTCATTCCGTAAAGTGTACTCCTTTCTACGCATTTGTATGACTCCGGGGCGTTTTACAAAGCGATCTTGGGTTAAGTTCAACGTGATTACCAAAGCAACCAATGTTGACTTGTTGTGTTGCCATGGTAGTTACGTCAACCTTAAGGAGGGATCGCTTTGTGAAATGGTTCCACGTATAAATAAACGCGGACGATTAAAGCTGGGTGTGTGCTATGCACCTATGTTTGTACAAAGTATTCAGTTACTTTGCTGTAATCAGACAGCGATTTAATTACTGGAGAAGATATAATATATGTTATTGTCATTTGATGAACAGCATTTGCTTGTATGAAATTCGTGCTGCTATATAGTGCATATCCGTAAAAAAAAAAGTAACACGATGTTTTTTCAAAAGCAAGTCGTGAACGATCGGAGAGTATATTGATGGTTATTACGTTGGTATGTTTATGTAAATGTCGTGTAGGTTTCACACACTAATTAATCGATTAACTGAAGTTATCGATAAAGAAAAGCCTTAAGTTATAACTCGGCATGCCTTTGGGAGAGCTTTATTAAACTACCACCCACATTATTTTATTTAGGGATTTTGTAAATATTGGAATTTGCCTGAAATGCTGATCATTCATAATGCTATATTGATGGCTACTTTACCTGAATGACTTTGAGATTTTAGATTTATACTCACTTGTAGTTCGTTGACACAGATAAATATTGCATTACTAAATCGACATTCGAGCCGGTTATTAATACAATTCTGTACATTTGTTATTAAGGAAGAGCCTATCTCACCTAGGTCATTAGCAATGGGATTGAACAGTATATATATATAGGACAGGTGTGTCTTCTTGTAATATTCGTTTATGCATTCCATTGTTAGGAATATAATTATAATTATTTTGTGGTGTGATTGTAAAACGAAGTTATTATTTCAGTGTAATTCGTATCAAATGTAGATTTATGTAAATATAAAACGTGAATTTCTATGTGAGGTAATCTGCATTATTATAAACCCCATGAAGTATATTAAAAATATATGGACTTACACAATGTTAATTCTGTCTGATTTAAATCAGATCTGACGTATCTGCATTTTCTTGTCGCAATTAAGATATGAAACCTTGATCTACCAAATGGTGTTGTGGCTGATCAGACTTTCTTGAGTTAACGAAAAACTCGTCGTATAACCGACTAAAGCCAAAATGACGTAAACAGGCATAAGTTATATATTATATTGTAAATTGTGGCTGTAGTGTCAATATAGTATATGTGTAGGCCTACGCGTCAGCTTGGTATGGGAAGCTGTTCTGTGATTGGACAATATTACAAACAACCTCAACTGTTTTGTAGGCCTTCGTGTCACATACTAATGGCAACAAAGACAATTCAGAGAGCTTTTTTAGATCCTAATTTTTTCAGATTGCGTAGGCTAATTTTGAGAAAGACTGGCGTGTAGATCAAGATCTATTCAATTCTTAACACAATGGAGGAGTGTGCCAATATCCAACTTCTCGACACAAGGTGTGTCGTTACGTGAACCCCACCTTGTGATGCTTAGGCCATATTTCTAGTCAAACAAGGAGGAGTTATCCCTCCTAGTTCGAGTAATCGGCAATGCACCGTAGCGTGTATCCATGGCGCCTTATCACTCTCTGCCATAGCTCCGAGCATTTAAATTTTTAATATTCCATTTTACAAAGCTAAGACGAACCTCAACATGGTCGCTGTGAGATACGACCAAAATGCATCATTTGGGCCAGTGCTCGAACAGAATATTGTCTTTATTTGCTGTTTACTATGATATTCTGGCACAGGCAATAATACACTGTTTGAGAAGCGGCTGATGTATTTGATTGCTCTCTTCGTTTTTTCAATTCGCTTTGAAATAGTATCACTTTGCATATGAATGATGCATGTGGCTATTTACATCATCTCCTCTAGTCGAGGTTTACTATTCCGAGCAACTCTGCATTTCAACCCTTGGCGGATAATTCACAATTATCACAATTATATGTATCATGTGAATTTTCTATTAATTTTTGGCGAATGTATATTGTTTGCCTAAATTTTTATTTAAATAAGAAAATTGTTAACATACTTTATTTTACGTGGGGTATGTTATAGAACACAACTTTTAAATATATATTTTTTTCCTACCAATGTAAAATGTACAAAATTCTGTTTTAATTACGTTAAACTACTGCTAGGCCTAAAGTCACATATGCATATTCAATAGCAGGTTAAAAATACGTTGCAATGTAATTAAAATCATATAAATAATTCAATAGCGTGAATATTTACTGTACATAAAACCTTTAGTTCGATTTTTAGTTTTCTGTCAGTTTACAGGGTTATTGCTTTTGAATTGGTATATTTATGCTGTAAATAAACCCAATCTATTAGCATCTTTTTCGGACGCTTGACAAAGCCTCATTGTACATAGTATGTGGTCTTCCTCAATAAACACTATTTATTACAAACCAGCATATAAAGGGTTATTCTTTTTTTTTACGTTTTATTTACTGAGTTAGATTTCCATTATTGTTTTTTTGTTTTTTTTTCCTGTTTGTGCATACAGCTTAGCGTTTACACATTTATTGTCCATGGTAAATAGTACTTCTATTCAAATTTTGAATTTATTTTGCAAAAGTGCAGAAATAAATATCAGAAGTATTTGTAAACTCATTTATTTTCAAAGATGTCATACAGCTCTAGATCAATGAAATAATTCTGTTTTAAATTTATTGTAATGGCAATTGTTGTAATTTGTTCCATTGGGGTTTTTTTTACCCACAAGTTTCTGAATATTACGTATTTGTCGCAAAGAGTAGAAGGGTAGTGAATATCCGCTAACTTGATTCGTCTATTTGGCTTAATGGGGTTTAACATCCCACTTAGGGTTATTTCACTCATATGACGGCGTGTCAGCGCAGTGGATGAAGGAAACCGATCTCCACTTTTTGGCAACAAACATAGACAAGAGAGGGTAATTATAGGACATAACACAAAGACATCCAAAGCAAAAGAATGGGCAGTCATAGATGAAAATTGTTCATCTTCGATGAAGAATTCAATAAACCCCGGTGATGTAAAACTAGGAATATGGATTATCCCTTTCCCATGAAGCAAATTTTCATCCGACCGGAGACAATCCGTCGCGATTTTCTGACGCAAATAAAAGTTGTTATCCGCACTACCAATGGCAGAAGTCGATTTCGGTATTAAATATATTTTTGGTTCCCATACATATCGTTGTCGACAGAGGTCTAAGTATATATACGTATGCGTGCAAGTACATGAGCCAAACACTATGTAAATGAGATCACATGAGAGAAAATACAAAAGTACTTCAATACTTCAATACTTCAAAAACGCATCATCTTACTCAATCGATGATGCTTTGATTTTCATCCATTTTGTTTGTTTGAAAAAATATACATTACAATGCGCATATTCAAACTTGCATCATTTATTACCTTCAAGTGGGAAAGATTTCCTTTCTCGACCATTGAACACACTCGGACGACGGTGGATCGTAGTGGAGCGTGTCTTGTTGGAGGAAAATTTGTTCTATGGGAACGAGCCTTTATTAGGTTTTATGCACCGGAGTTTGAGTCCCTTTGGGCCGGTTGCTCGAAGCACTATTAAATTTAATCCACTATTAGATGACGCCACGCCATGTTGTAGGTCTATCTGTAACCCGATATTAGCGATTTAATCTAGTGTTAGCGGCTAATACTCTTTCGAGCAACTGGCCGACATTCATGGTATAAATGTATTTAGTGTTAGTCCTGTTCGCAAGGTACGGGCCTATTTGGTATGGAAATACGAGTTTCTCTCATTTCCCTATATATATGGTCGTCCTGGAAACGTCAGTTCACTCGATGCTCGAGTCGTCCTAACCTTTATCTGAATTAAAGTGGTTGCCATTTTAGTTTACAGAATAAAATGAAAGGTAAACTCCTCTGTTTCTTGACTGGAGGAAACTTTTTTCTAAGGTTGAAATTATGTTCGTGAATTTGTTCTCAAGCCTTGTGTTCAAACACACACAAACCTAAATATTGCTAAATTATGTTATGGTGGCCATTTTGTTTTATTGAAGTTGGTGATAGCCAAACCAATTCGTCATCTTGAGGAGAGGAAAGCACACCACAAGTTTTAAGTCAATTAGTAAATTTGTTTTCAAATTGTCCTCTTTACAGCACCAAATTATCATCTTCAGAACAGATAGACACGAATATTGTAAAATGATGCATTGGTGGCCATTTTGTTGTACGGAATTTGACGAAATTCAATCCCAGCTGTCGACCTGATAAATGGAGACTATATTTCAAATTTCTAGTAAATCCGTGAATTTGTTACAATGTTCAAAACATATACAGATAGGAATATTGTAAAATTATA